>JAGDQP010002975.1:608-53641 GCA_022664845.1 Lepisma saccharinum
GGCCAGCTTAAAACATCGAATGCAAAGTTGACTGATGAAATAAATAGAAGATGTAAAATGGCGTGGAGTTCTTTTAGAAGACTACACTTTATTTTCAAAAGCAAACTTCCAATGTCTGAAGCCTAAAGTTTATAATCAATGTATCTTACCTGTAATGATGTACGGCTGCGAAAGTTGGACATTGAATGCACAAACGACTCAAAGATTGAGAGTCACACAAAGAGCAATAGAGAGGTGCATTCTAGGAATAACCAGGAGGGACAGGAAGACAAATGAATGGATTCGGGCACAAGTAAGGTAGAGAATGTAATCAAGACTGCGAAGAAGATGAAGTGGATATGGGTCGGTCACATAGCTAGACGAACAGATGGAAGGTGGACGACAAATGTACTACATTGGATGCCTAGAGAAAAGAAACGACCGAGACGATGTCCAAATGTAAGATGGGTAGATGAAATCAAGCGTTTTTCAGGAGCTACATGGATGATGATATCAGCAGACCGAGATTTGTGGAAAGAAAAGGGGGTGACCTTCATCCAGCAGTGGATAGAAAACGGCTGAATATGATGATGATGATACATCTATTGAATATACTAGCAACTTAACCTACAAAATTGTAGTTTAGTTAGTAATACAAAATAATCTCAGTAAAGTTGATTATTCAACTGTTTGTGATTAATTTGTATTATTAGCTAAACTTTCATTTTAATCAGGATCGTTTTTGGAAGGAATATCTTCGTTGAATAGTATGTGTAAAAGTACGCTTTTATTGTATATACTAACATCTTATCCTATAAAATATTAGCCTAAATAGTAATACAAGATAGTCTCAGATTAGTTGATTATTCAGCTGTGTGTGATTATTTTTTTATTTTTATTAAATCTTTAATTTCAAATGGAGAATAATGCAGGGAGAAAAATTATATATTACTTAGCATGTTGTATTACTCCGAACTGATTTTGGCGCATGATATTATATTGCTATTGCGATATACGTTATGAATATGTTATGGATTGGTAAAAGTTGTATATTTTTGAACTGTAATAAGAATTGAACTACAAGTAAAGAAACCATATTTATTTCCCTTTATTTCTCATTCATTTACGTCTCTAGACTAAGATGTTGTTGACTGCATACATTACCAATCAAATTCTTTTAAACTGTATAACATTGGTTTATAAGCGAAATAGAAATCATGATCTCACAAGAAGTTTAGTAATCGTTGGAATTTCATTGTTCACATATTCTTTTAGTTTTTCCCGCCCCTTATTTTTATCGCAGTTAATGGGAACTTTTCTTAATGGATAAGCTAATGGATGAGTGTTTGACTGGTATCTTTTGGATTTTTTTTCACTTCACTATAAAACTCAGATCAATTCATTTATTCATTCCATTTTAATGCCAATACGTACAACTATAACTGCTGTTACCATACGTCCCAAAATTCTCGAAACAGTCGCGAATAATAGGGTCCTGTCCCGGTATCCCAAAAGATCCATGAAAAGTCCCAAATTTCATCAAAGAGGGCTATATTACCCACTTTTGTTACATTTGAAGTAAATTTAACATATAATTGTTTTAATATTTAACAAATATATTTTTGGAAAAATAATTTATTGTTGAAATAAAATTGATTGAAAAAATAGCGTTTATATGCTTATGTCAGTTATACAAGTATAGAACTTATCTTGTAAACTGTATAGTGATCAAGATCGTACTAATTTCAACGTTCTAAAGTTTATAGTTTTTTAAATTTTAAAGTCGAGGTAGTTTTTAATTAAACGCAAAGCAAGTGTTAAATATTGTCATTGAAAGCGTTTTCATGGGTTGGCTCTCAAACAACCCGCAAAATAAGAGGAATGTGTCTATTAGGTCATTATAAGACCTGTCTGAAAATATGGTCACCGTAGCTATAACTGTATTTTTTAAACTTTGGAAAACTAAAAATAACCAAATTGTCCACTAAAGCCCATTTAAAAATATACGATTCAGTTGTGTACTGACTTGACGTTCCTTTCCTAATGTTTTCATTTCTTGAATAATTTTCTTTGCGGTGGTTGCTGCACATTACATGACAAAGTAATGCAGCCAGATTGTATTTAAAATATATTCAACTGAGATAATTAGTAACACACAACGTATATAAACTCCAAAATGTTGAGACCTGAATCAAAGATGTCAAAAGGTCATAAATAAATTCAAATTTCCATGATGTTAATTAAAGCTGTTTTCTTTGTCTTATAACCCAAAATAATTGAACACTACAAAATATTTTGCCTGAAAAGATTTTGTGTTATGACTAAAGCTAGGATGTTTACGTAGTTGTATATTCCATTTGCAGTTATGTTCATGTATGTTCATGAATTGGAACATTAGTATCATTATATGCGAATTTTATTTTACATATTTCGTTCTATGTTACATATTTTGTGTTGATTTCTCATAGACCTATATATTTTGAAATTTTCTTTCTAAACTCTGATTTTCGACTACATTTAAATATGTCCCAAGCGACAAAGAGCGATTCAAGATTGTCAGTATGTGCAAAACAATATCGATGAAACCACGTCATTTGATTCCAGACATGAATAAAAGAAAAAGTACAAATAATATAGGGCACACAAATGCTTTGTTTCGGTGTTATATAGAATGTAAGTATAGGAAAATGAACGTCAAGCTTGATATTTCCAATATCATTAATAGTAGATCTAACACGGCATGGTATCCTCAAAGATTCAAAACAGCTCTTTCCAAATATGCATATTCCAAAATTGCACAATGGATTTGAAACGCACCCAAGCCCATGATCACCAAGATCACACACACAATTCCTGCCTAGGTGAAGTCAAAACTGCAACACCAAAAACAATCCAGGAATGTAAATAGGGTCGCCAGGAGCCTAGAGTACCCACGCAACGCATCTAACCAAAACTCTAGCTCCAAACATTCTCTACACCCCAGACGAGCGGCACAGAAATGTCTTCCAGATTTAAGAATATCTGGGAAAGAGGATTCCAGATCCTTGTGATCGCTGTGAAAAAACAATAATTTAGAACAAGGGAGGAAATACCGATAAGGCAACACCTTCAATCTTTTTAACTAGATCGTCGGTTCATACTCTGAAGTACCAGCTGGTTCAGATTAGCGATAGATTAAGAAAGGAAAATGCAAATCCATACTTGGGAATAATCTCAAACGATCATATGCATATCAATTCATATGTGACTCATACTACGTCTTTACCCATTTCGAAGTCTACAGGGTGGCAAAAGACCATGTCTTACCTTTACCTTAGTAGGGCCCACACCTGTAGTCCGGAATCGCAATTCCTGAAATAAAGACGACGGTCGCAACTCAATCTAAACGTCGTGTCATAACGCAAAATGCAAATAATATCAATTCACTCAAATCACATACTGGAGTCACTTCATATGTCAACGCAGAATAAGTAGTAATTCCAAATATAGTTCCTTTCCCAAGTTATCATATCTCAGCTGTCGAAAGAATCCTACCACTGGCCTACGGATTTATGAACCAACCTAATCTAATTAAAAATGCATCACTCAAAACTATAGGTTTACCGAAACAGAGAAATAATTTAGTATCGATTGCTGTCAAACTTCGCGTAATGATTCGTAGTTAAATTCAGATGAATATTATGGCAAACATTAAATATATCACTGCACATCATAAATATTATTATACACTGTATATAGATTATCTACTAATGCCTTAATTCTTATCTAGTTAACTGAGAGGTTTTCTGTACTATGTTCATTAAACAGAAACACAAGATTGTTCGAAGAAATATAAAAATTTCACAATTTCAATTTATTCATTTGAATTTACATTATATAACTGAGTGGATAATTCATAAAAATCAAAACAGAATTACTATTGTGCTGTAGGAAGGAAACAAATTTGTATCGTCTATCTTGTATACATTAAATTAATTAAGCCGAAACGAAAGTTGTTTCATCAGATATAAATGTTCATAATATCTATAATAATTAATAAATCTCGCTGAAATTTTTACACGTTGTTCCAAAAACATTGTTGTACAATTTGGAAAAGTTTTACCACATAGCTATTTACAGAAATTAAGTTATTGTCCAAAACATATCTTAACGAAAAAAGCAAGTTGGCCTTATTAAAGGCGTGACGTCATTACAAATGATTACTACGTTATACAATTGACGTTCTGAATACATTTTTAATATGCAAATATAATTTATAAAATGTGACTATTTAACGGAGAATAGTGGCTGGAATTGAAACCAAGGTTAACTAAGCATGTCGAAGTATCAACTTTTACAATTTAAGTCAAAATTTATCGTAAAACAGTACGCAAAAATGGTTGAACAAACATGTCGCTAATCTGTTAACATTGCTAACCGGGAATTTCAAAAGGATTTGGAAACTGGAGACGAAAAATTAGGCATTTGATTATTGGAATCCAACGATCCGATACTTTAAATGTAAGAATTCGGTCAATAGCGGCCCCATACTGAAATTTAGAACATATTATACATCCTGACAAATAATCTCAAAATATAAAATAATATTTTTTAATGAGGTGAAAATCTCGTAGTAACGTTGTCGATGAAATGTGCTGTTTTATTAGCAATTGTATCGGTATTTTCTTCTTACAACGATTAATATAACCTTCACCGGAATGGACGAAATGAGTCGAAATATTCCTCTATATACTAAATTTGGCATTTATAGTTACCATTCGTAGTTAGGGCTCTGGAAAAGCAAAATGACTGGAAGCCCCGACATCCGTCCTGCTCGAAAAAATTGGAATTGAAACTAACATGGCGGATAGAGCAGTTCTCCCATCAAACGGAGAAGAAGACTGATTCACACCAATCAGCAAGAGACACGGAGCCAAGCATTGACTAGGATCCAATCAAAAACAAACACTAGATCCAAGTCAATGCTGCGTGACTAACGAAAACCTGAATAGATAACGACGGAAAACCAAAGCAAAATTAAAACGAAACACGCTCAAAGCGTGACAAACCAAACAAAGAGAATGGGCTAAGGAGAACACACAGAAAGGAAACAGAACGTACTAAGAAAATAAAAGGGGGAAGAAAATAAATGAAAATGGAACAGCAAGTAGGCTGTTACAGATTCCCCAAAGAACATGGAGGATTCCCAGACATTGTCTGGAGTAAATGTAGGTCGAAGCAAGCATGATGACGGGATCACTTGCGTCCGTGATACCTTGGGACGTAGAAAGTTTCGTTTTCAGGTAGACGCTGCGTACTCTTACCCTCATCCCCCCTCTCCTTTACTTGTATGCTGAAAGCGACGAAGAGTACCCGACCGTGTTTCTGGGAAATTGGTAGCACTGATCGAGATATCGAATGCATCACGTGATTAAGTGAGTCCTGGTTGTTGTATGGAAGTGTGTTGAAATTGGGCGATACAAGGCACAGAAGAACAGCAGGTAAGAAATTGTTTTGCATACATTTGATGTAAGTTTATGATTTTGGAACGCAAGCTTTCTTTCTCTGTGGAATAGTAATTACACCAAGGTTGTTACATCACAAATAACTAATATCTATTATTAGCGACAACACTTTCTTTATGGAAACAGCATAACGTGCACTGCCAGGTAGGGACGATTTCAGAAAGCAAGTGAAGTGCGGGTAAGAATCCGCATGCACGGGACTAAAATATAGCATGCGTACGCTTGTCCACCACTCAATATATTGTTTCAAATTGAACATTTGACTGTAATATTAGAAGCGACCAATTTCTGTTTAATTTTTTGAACTTATGTGTAATGAAGCAGATATTACTTACAGCTACTAATTAGTGGGGAGGGGGTTATGGCATTTTTAAACTCTGCTACTATTTTGTTGTTCGTTATCATCTTTGAGCTTTAACTCAATAAACAAATATATTTTTGTTACATGTACTAGATAATGGGGAAGTATAAAAGAAAAAACGAACGGAAGCATGTATTTACCGAAGAACTATTGGAAGAGGCACGTCAAAGAATAACACAAGGAACGTCGAAGAGAAGTCGCGAGAGATATCAGCACTTGGGAAAGCACTTTAAGGAAGAGATTGAAAGCTGTAAATTGAATATATTCTCTGGAAAGTACATACGAGGGTAAATCTAAAGTTATCCGTACTCTCGTATCTTCAACGTATAGTACAACATAGCACTTGTTCTAGCGGTCCATAATCTTGCGTATTCCATTGGTCGCACAGCCATGGATGCACCACTTCCTTCACCCCTGTAGCATAACTACAAGAGTACCACATTGTAGCATGTGAGCGCAGAAGGCAGTGTGGCCAACGTAAAGAAAATTATGGCGAAAGTGCGGGTATATTTTTTTTAAGTTTTACGCTCGTAAATGGCAATGTTCACATCCCTTCTGATCTACCCAAATAAGTATAATATGAAATACGAACTCTCAACTTTATTGAAAAAAAAATGCTATGATCAGAAGAACGAATTTCAACTAAACGTTGTTAAGACATACAGGGTGTTACAGACCTCGTGCAAAAACGTTGGGAGGAGAGTCCTCACATCGAAATGAGAAAACAGTTCCTATGACAAATTTTTGAAATATGCTTAATTAAATTCTGAAGGTACCTTGAAACGCATTTATTTACTTTCAACCACTGTTGTGATAGATCAAACATTTATGATATTTCGAAGACAAATCTCATTCTGTCTTAGGATAAATTGTTGTGATCCAAGCATTAGAGCAAATCGGGACAAAATTGTTGGCTACAACGATCTCGCTGGAGACTGAGTCAGATTTGTCTCCAAAGCGTCTTAAACACTCGTCCCTTGACAATAATGGTTAAATTTAAGTGCCCACTAATGCATTTTAAGTTGGCTCAACCACTGAGTACAATAAAAGTACAAGGGTAAGAATTTCCATTAATTACCTATAGTTTTGTGCTTTCATCTTTATTCTTCCTCTGTTTAGGTTTACATTAAACGTAATGCATGTTCTGTTCTGTGTCGTTTCAGGGTACTGTTCCGGATTCCTTGGGAAGATTACGCAAAGCGTTTCATACGGAAATGGAGAAAGAATTTGCGACGTATATTCGACAAACGGATGAAAGATTTTCTGGCATAAGTCGCAAGCAACTCATGGGTTTAGCTTATGAACTCGCGGAAAGATATGGTATTCAGTGCAGATTCAATGCTACTAAGAAGAGAACACGAAAAGACTGGCTGGTGAGTTTCTGTAAGAAGCAAAATCTATCCTTACGGACACCGGAGCAATGTAGTACTTCCAGAGCTATTGGCTTCAACGAAGTCCAATGCAAAAGTTTTTTGCCAATTTAGAGAGGTGCTACAAAGACTCAAAGTTTCCACTAAACAGAATTTTTAATGTTGATGAGACTGGTATTTTGACTGTTCCTAACAAACTACCTAAGGGTATTTGGACAAGGGTAAATGCCATGTGAGCAAAGTCACATGTACAAATTTTGGTGAATTGGTGACAGCCGTATGCTTTGTTAGTACTTCGGGTATTTATATCCCTCCAGGGTTAATATTTTCTCGTAAAAGAGTGAAGCCGGAATTGTTCTTTGGTGCCCTAACTGGAACTTTACAAATGGTGTCTGAGAAGTGGCAAATGATGACATGTGAGATGTTTATAAAGTGGCTCTAACGTAAAGCCATCCCCAGGCGACCCAGTTCTTCTCATTTTAGATAATGGTGCAGTACTGTTTTGTCGAGCTCATTATATTACACTTCTGTCGATTCCACCTTACACGAGTCATAAAATGCAGTCACTCGACAAAGGATTTTTCAGCTCATTGAAGAATGTTTGTGAGCAAGAACTTGACAAGTGGTTACAGTAATGCACGTTGCAAGGCTATTCAACGCTACGTATACAATAGTGGCGAAAGTTCAGAAATCAGACAATGCTTTCTCAGCAACTGGTATCTACCATTTCAATCCAGATATATTTTCTGATGAAGATTTCGCTCCATCAGAGGTAACAAAAATTACTACCGCGGATGATTACAACGTTACTGCGAAAATGTTTCAGCTGTTACGACTACAGATAATCATACCAATGTAACTGATGAAGTAATTTGATCGTCATCTCAGACCAGCATGCATTGCTCTGCACCGTCAAATTCGCAGCTACCAACAGTAACAGTTCCTCAATGTCCATTTGCAGAGATGTATCTCCGCGGCAAAGTATTTTGGACGCGAGTCCATTACCAAGAGTTTCGATTACCAAAAAACGAAAATCTAGAGGAAAACAATCTGAAATATTATCATCATCACCGTACAAGAAGAACTTGCTGTACACGATTGAAGAAAAAAAAAGCGCATGCTACCAAGACAAAAAAAAAACACTTGGGAAAAGCAAGGTCAAAGGCCAAGAAGACTCCAGAGGAAGAACAATTAGTAGTTCCAGTACCTCCCTTAACCAAAGATAACGAATTAAGTGAAGCAGAAATTAATTTTTGTGTGGGATGTGGTGAATCATTTGATGATGACTGGGTTCAGTGTGGGCACTGCAAAGTATGGTGGCACGTCGCGTGTTCCGGATATGAATGACAGGGACCCTTCGTGTGTGATTATTATGTTTCCATTCATGTATAAAACTGTATTTTAGTTCTCAATATCATCCAGCTAGAACGAAATTAAGCTTAGTGCGCGTACTCTTACCCCCTCTCCCTTATATCCTTTCTTATCGGCGGCAATCTACGACCATAGAAAATATGGCAAATGCCTGCTAGTGCATAAATGTGTTACCTATGAAAAGATAAACAAAGGTAAATGTTTATCCCTGAAGCATATACTTGGTTTGATATCGCATATTTTTAACTTTAGTTCTTGTTACATATTTTTCTACATATTTTGTAATATGATACTACATAAAACCTAACTCTAGTCACATCAGAAGGAAGGCGATATTTGGAATGTCAAATTTCAAAGGTAGTTCTTCGTTCTTCCGATAGGAAAGAAGGTGCAAATCAGAACTCTGCCACGTTATTCTAACATCGTCTTCAAGACATGCCAAAGTGGCCATTTCTATGTTTCATAAATATAAAAAACAAGTTAGTCTTACCTTTTTTAGTGCCGCATTGCCGGATTTTATTTACCACATGAATCAGTAAGAAGCCAATAAAAGTTTCATCAAAATAATATTTAAAAACGATAAAACAGTAATTTTGCACGTCTAGAATCATTTTTTCCACGGTGATGTTAATTGTTGCTGTTTTTATTAATAGAAACAATACAATTGCAGTATCAAAGTGACAACAATAGCGACCAATGTGAAGAATGTTAGTCTTAAAATCGCTTGCTCCTCATTTTTTTGTTTCGCACTATGGGGGATAAGTAATATGATATTCAGAGTACACATTCTTCTGCCATATACATCCTTTGTTATTTTGATATGTAGCACTTAATGCGTCTTATATAGGGTGTCTAAAAGTAACCGTTCAGAATTATAGTCCTCAGAGCAAAATAAGACAAATAAAAGTTCATTTGAGACAATGTCGAAACTCGTAGACTCGATGGTAGAGACATCCAAATAAGGCCGCCATCACTCAACGTCACAAATCAGGTAATATCTCGATAAATAATGACGTTAGGACTTTACAAACCACAATTGGCTTTGTACCAAAGACTCCCATTTGATCAAACTTCATGGTTGAGGGGACTCCAGCCTTATAAGGGATTCCCAATGTAATTAATATTGCGCAGCAGATAAGCATAAATAAAAAAAATCTGTCCTAAGCGGCATTCTTTACTCATAAACTACGCTAAAATATATTCTTATTTGGGTACATTTATACAATTTGCTGACTTGATATCTCTCAGGTAATTCTTTGTCAAAATATTACGCCGTTCGTGCCAATACGATGCTACACTTTTGGGTATTTTCGTAGGTGTATACATCTCCTGAAAGAGATTCTGTAATACGTTTACATAATACAAATTATATTTAACCAATTGTCATTGAATAAATTAAAGTGAAGATTTTACTTAAACTTTTTATACCAATAATATTAGGGGAACGCTGTATTTCTAGGATGTTCAATAGATGTCTCCACGGTGTACATCATAATAAAGGAGAAAAGTGTTGCAACAGCTTGCAGTTATTTATACCTGAACTTTTGTTGTTTTCCCGAATTAATTTGTAAAACTAATTCTTGTACTTTGCTTGAAACTTTGTACCAACTTCGTTACAGCAACGTAAAAAAGGCAGCACGAACGACAACAGAAGAATAATATATTGCAATAAATAACTTTTCATGAGAATCTGTTACGAAGCTATTTTCGAATGGAACTGATTGATTCTTCCCCACATTTTGAAAGGTGTATAAACAAGTTGGAAAAATAAATCAATGTGAAAAATGATGATCACTTAATATCGTTCTCTGTATTTTATCTCAATATTCACACCGGTATATTCAATATACTCCTGAAATAGATTACGTATGCCATTCGTAGCTTTTAGAACACATTGGTTAAAATATCATTAATTCTTTCCTAAAGAACTAAAAAAAATATTTCAGTCTTCTACAGAACTATTTCTCCTTCATCCAACCTTCTAAGGGAAAATCGTAAGGTCAAGTTTATGACATGCCACTCAACTGGCTCATGATGATCCATCCACCATTTTGTATCAGATGAAGTGCGAACCGCAGTAGTGAAATATGAATTACAAATGTAAACTCATTAACACATTATTATTGTTGGCTGCACAAAGTTCAGGGAAGGTTCCTTGCATACAGAATAAAAATGAATTTTTTGGATGTCATGCAACACCGTCACCGTTCGGTCACACTATTTTATTCAACCGTAACAACAGATTAGCATATGCCGTACAATGGCACATATACGGATTTATAAGCTCGTTCACACTAAAATTTGCCTCGTCAGATCATGTGATGTTATCAAACAGACTAAGATTATATCCTTTCCGTGCTAACAAGTTTTCTGCAAATTATATGTGATAGTCACAATTGTTGCAAAATATCTCCTAGACGTAATGTGCTTTCCGCAGGCGGTAATTAGTGTCTTCTTTAATCAAAACTGTCTCGGTGTTGTAGTGTGTAAGTCCGTTTTCTCTGGATGCTTGATGGATTACTAGCTTGTAACATCTCCGGGACATTTTGAAAATAACATCTCCCGAAGAAACTCGATGTCTGGAATATCGATATCACAAGATGACACGGTTATGACAAGACTATGGATTTGGTTATGACAAGACTTCCTCAGACGAAACACTAACAGTTCATAAAAAGCACCAAAAGGCCAAGAGATCCTTTCTACATCTTCCGACAATCACGTCCCAGAATTCGTTTACTTTCCAAAACTAAACAAATATTAACCAATCACAGTGCTTTCCTCAAAGGCAACACCCCTTTAGGAAAGTAAACGAATTCTGGGACGTAATTGGCGTAAGACGTAAAAAGGATCTCTTGGCCTTTTGGTGCTTTTTATAAACTGTTAGTATGTATTAATGTGTCGTCTGAGGAACATTGAAACTGTAACGCTTGGTGTGTGTTTTTACAACAAAGTTAAGTGTCATAGCCTTGTCAGCCTATTTTAATTGAATTAGGTATGGATACAAGGCCTCAATTTAATTATATCCACATAAGATATATATATGTAATCGATGTTGGATTTCCATTTTTTTCCAGTAGAACGATTTTTTTTTAATTTCCAACGATTCTCAACTATATTTTCTACGTGAATGACTTGTATGTTCTGTAGTTTAATATTTGATACATCGATCCTCTTAAATTCAACAGCGATATTGGTGTCCAGTAAAGAAAGTCGGAAATCACAACCTTAATTAACAAACCAGTCTAAATCCGGCGGTGAACAACTTTATTTTTTTTTTAACTTTTTAGCAATCAGGCAATGTTCTGTCACTTTGTTACTCGTGTTGTTTCTACATCACTGTCAATATTTTAGCAGAACAAAGAACTGTACGATAAAAAAGTAACATTGCTGAATTCTTTACATTATATTAAAGTAAGAGAACGGTTGCATTAATTATCAAAGGTAAAACAGCTATTGTAGTTTAACACACAAACACTCAGATATATGAAAGAATTCAAGGTTGGATAGGGCAGAGAGAGTCAATCTCTTCGACGATATATTCTCCAGCTGTGGAGCAAATGTTCTAAATTTTACACTGGGATTACGCTGACATTAAAATGAATGGTAAGTACCTTAACCACCTTTGATTCGCTGAAGTTATAATTTTCTTTCCTTCAAATGCACAAGAACTACAAACCAGTGCAGACGTCCTCTCTCAAGCTGCACCTAAGCTTCTTATAAGACACTGGTCTTCTGCTGTAGCTTAAAGCCTTAACTAAGCTTATTCTTACATTTCTATGTCGAACGGTGCACGGCTGCTCAGTCTAACCCTTTTATATATGTCATCAATAAGCCTGGTCAAGATGCCTCTAATAACCTGCGGACTTATGTGCTGGACGTTGTTAATTTCATTGTGTAAACGTTGAGAAGAAACTTTATACAATTTGTAAATTTAAGGACACAGAATGTGTAAATTTGTGTAAGAAGCTCTCGGGGACTCTCAGACTTCTTGTGAGTACAGCTGTGGCGACCCCGAGGGTACCCGAGCTGATCTCAGATTTCTTCTTTCTGTTGATGCTTTGTTTTCCTTCTCATTTCATCTCTCTCTTATCCTCCACTCTAATTATGTATGTCTTGTTGTATTTTCTAATTGTATTGATGTGCTTGTGGACTGTGAGTCTTATCTTAAACTAAATTTTGAAACTACCTTAACTTCAATATATATTTTGTCAAGTATTTGAATTGCAATAAAACAATTTTAAACGCACAGAGGACGAAATTACAACTATTATGACCGTCATTACGACTCAGCAACTACTTACGAGGACGACATTAGAAACCTTACTTTAAGGTGAGCCATATTTGTTTAAATTTAATTCCATTGGACTTGAATTTATTGTATTTCGGCAACTTTATTTTAGTTGGGTAATTGATAAAATAAGCATGCTTTCTTTGTTTGTAGGAAAAACATATACAAATTAATAATACGTGGTATAAATGTATTTGTGTAAATAAAATAATATGTAATAAAATGTGACAATGTGAATTGAAATGTATTTCGAAATTGGGTGCT
The DNA here is from genome assembly GCA_022664845.1 of Lepisma saccharinum. Taxonomy (NCBI): domain Eukaryota; kingdom Metazoa; phylum Arthropoda; class Insecta; order Zygentoma; family Lepismatidae; genus Lepisma; species Lepisma saccharinum. The sequence continues at coordinate 13,749 of JAGDQP010002975.1, forward strand.
TTTACATGCACATGAATTAAACTCTTATTGGATGCAAACTTTAACCATGTATTACTAATATGTTTTGCAGGTCTCGTTTTACTATTATGGGTGAAAATTCACACGTCTAACTTTTTTCAAAAACTATTTACACCTTGAAATACAATCGAACTTATATATTATATTTATTTTGTCGATGTCTCCACATGTTACAGAAAATGTATAAAGTAATTAAATAGGTTGTAAAGTCTTAAATTTAGAAATTAGTTATCATTTATGCAATTTGAATGTTTATTTTTAAATTTAGAAATTTTGTGGTTGTTAAAACGTGTAAGCAATAGGTAAGAAGGATTTATGCACTTTAGACATGTCTTCTTACAATTGGAACATATGTTTTCCATAATTTTATGATAGGAACATACAAATTTTCTGCGCTTCATACAGTTGACACTATCTTTTCTGCCACTATCTTTACACATGATGAACTTTTCTTGTCTTGTTCGGCGTTCTCTTCTGGGTAGGTGGTTCAATGTTCTGAGTCGGTTGTACTGAACCATGGAGCTTCGATAACCTTCATTTGAAGTTCTTCATTTCCAAATGGCTTTGCACCTAATGTTTTACCCAACCTAGTCCTAGATTGTGAAGAGATTCTAGTCGTGAGAGTGATATTTCTCCATTTGTTGCGTTGTTGCATATCAATATATTGTTGACATTGATACCACCTGTATTTTATAGCATACCATAGAATACAATAAGAGACCACCTCGTATTTTTCGGCAGCATGCATAATTTTTAGAGTTGATCAAATATAACAACTCCTCCTCCTGTTCTATTATATAACTCAATAATATCAGAGATATTCCACATCGATGAGATATATTCCACGGGCAAACACGGTATCTCTGAGTATATCAACGTTTCACCATTTACGCTGTAACGTATCACCTCCAGAAGTTACGGAAACTCTAGAAATTATCAAAGGACTTCAAACAAGCACATTTTTCTTGAAATTTGACCATAGAAAGAAACCAGACTTCCCAAACGAGAATGTTTACAAGAATAGGAAGTTGGCGATAGGTACGAATAAAATAGAGGACATTAGGAAGTGTGTGCAGTATGTTTCTGGTGATGACCATGTCTCAACCTTCTGGTGAGAAATATTGACTTGGCCTACCAAAGACTTGCCAGAAGAAGGGACAGTGGTGTGCTAAACTGTACGTTAATTATGAATATCCAATTAACATTGCTTAAACCTTAAGTGTAACATTCATTTTCTCCCCCCAAAAATATAATTGATTGCAAGAACAACCTAAGTCCACGTTACAGATAAACTTTTTACACCACTTCGGGTATATAATTTTAATGTCATGTGCTAACAATTTATTTGAAGACTATTACTTGATCCTTAGTTAAATTTTCGTCTTCTCACATTAATTTGTATAGCAGTTATATTTTTTTAGTTTTTTTTCGAAATCAGTGTAATGTGACTTAGTTGTTTTGCAATTATCGATTCAGTTATGCACACATTTAATTATGCATATCATAGCACATCCTATTTATGTTATTTTGCGTAATTCACGAATTAAGTCAAGAAACTGGTCACACTTCAGCACCAAGCGTAGAAAATGAGCTAGAGAGGAAACTTTGGATAAAACTGGCAGTGGGCAAAGGAGTTTGTCTGACTTAAGATATTAACTAGATTTTAAACTCATTCGAGTACTCCAGTATGTTACAGTATAGCTCAATGGCAAAGCCCGCATTTATGATTTCAAAAATTCAAATACAAATTTTCGTAGGTGATATAATATCGCGGTCAGTAGTCACTACACTACAATCTGCATAGAATCTAACACACACGAATCGCTACAGCAGTTGGGTAAGTTTACAAAGTCTGGTACTGTCTATACTCTAGCTAGCACTAGGTATAACTCAACTCATTATTCATTATTTCAAGACATCTTAATTTGAGGATTCCTTTCAGAACAGAACCTACATATGTTGTCTCTGTACTATGAAGAACATATTTAACAAGTTTGAAGGACACCGTCAAAAGGTATTTTTGTTTGAATTAAAAAAATAAACACAGTTTTATTTGAGAATATGTTCTAATTTTAATTAAGTAACAACGTATTACAAAACACGTATTTTACGTAGGTGATAAAACACACTTAAAAATGTTCAATAGGCGATGCAAATTTAAAACAAAAGACATACGGTACGATCATTTGATTAAACTGCTCTTTTTATTTTGTTTTCATACCTGGCACCGATTTTAGTGCAACTTCGTATATCAGTCGATCAGCACAGTAATCCAGATTATTAAGAAGATAGCAAATCAGGGGCGCACTCGTAAATTTTTCAGGGCCGGAACGTTTCAATTTTTACCATATGTCATACCAATAACTAAAGCAAAATTGTAAATATTGACAAACATATGGAATACTTTATCAATTAAATTTGAAAAGCTTAACTTTTAGAAACTGAATAAGAAACATTTAATAGAAGAAATGTCAGAGTACAAAATATTTTATTTTACTTTCTGAAACAGCTCAAACTTAAAATTTTCAATTATCGTGTTGCAATAGATTCAAAGATCAATTTATGTTGTGCAGAAGACCACATTACAACACAGTGTGGTACTTTTGTTGATACGTAAGTATTTAATAAATCGTAGGTAGGAGAATCCATGAAAGTGTGTTGTTGTTTGTTTTTTTTTCACTTTCTGTAACCGTAAAGTTTATCAGAGTTTGGCACAATGCTTATCTGCCTCTACCCTTCCCGCTCCTTCATCATATTTCCTTGTCTTCAAGGATTCTGCCAGACCCTTCAAATTCTCGAACACACCTCACTCTAATTTTGTACCGTTAACAATCAATAGAAAGAATTGAAAACTCAACGTACTCAAGTCTACCAATTTTGGACTTACACCTTTCCAAACTAAAAATCCTGCAAGAATTTTTGTTCGCCTTGTAGTACGTACCACGTCACTTCGCGTCTCCTTACATTACAATTTTAAAACTGTTTTTTGGATATATATAGTCTTATGTATTAAAGTGAAAGGCTTTGTTTGTGTATCACATGGACTAATGCAGTGCAATTTGGCAGGACTGTCGGTACTCTACCAGCTAAAGAATAAGAATAAGAATTTTGGATTTGAGTCCTAACGAATCGAACCATTACACATTATCAATACACTTCATATATACTCCAATCATGAATATATTACAAAGAATTTGTCAGATACAGAATTTCACACTGAAATTATAAGTTAGTTTAAAATTCAATACTTTAGAAGTTAGTTTCTTAATCACTATCTTACTGATTCTGGACAATTTGGAAAAAGAAAAAAAAAGATTACTATAAATTCAATTGAAGGGATGTAGTCAAATCCAATATGATCCCAAAATCTAAACTTTGGTAATTCGCTAAATAAACATCTAACCAACCCAATTCCGTCTCTAATTCTGAGAACAGAAATGACATTTATTTTCTTATATAAATTCGATTTGAAATGTCAGTTGTACCCTTCAAAAGTATGAAAAAGGGTTAGTAAATTAAGGTTTATTCAGTTTGAAATTCAGAGTATATTAGTTTTGAGTCTAACCTCTTCAATTACTTTGTACCTCAAGAGTTTCTGCTTCATCAAAAATAGAATGTTCCAAGTTCTCTCAAGTAGCGAGCACTCTAAAGCTTTCCCAGAGATACATTCTGAACTTAAAGTAGAGAAGGCCAGCAAACATCTCTTTCTACGTAAACTCTTGTGTTTCGTTGAGAGAAACAAGTAACTTAAAAGCATTCAGAAAGTAAAGTTGATGTCACCTCGGGGACTTGACTTTGCAACTTTCGATCTCCCCCCTCCTCCTCCTTCGCCTTTGCTTTTAACAGAATTTTCGCTGACTGCAACTCCTTAGCTTCGTAGCGAGGTTTGTATTTGTCGGAACTTGCAGACAAGGAAACAATGGAATTAGTGGTCGCTGCAATCAGACCAACATCATGTCTTGCTATCAGGTAGATAAATGAACGGAAACCAGAAACATGGTTCCTTTTTGTCGACAGTGCTGACATCTGAATTGTCACTTCTGGTATTCTTCAGGGAGAACATAGAGATAGTAAGAGAGAGAGACGAGAATCAGATGGGAGAAACTTGGAGACACATACGCGAAACGTTACAGTAATGAAACTGGATGCCGGAAACTACGACAAAACATTTTTCGGCTATAACAATCTTGTTGTTATATTACTTTAACAAATAAGTTGAATCAAAATTTTGATAATACAAAGGACTATCAATTGTCATCTACGTTTAGTTAAAGAGGCAATCCTAGAGAAATCCAAGATTGTTCCATTTTCGCCGTGGTTCTGCGCCTCTAATCCTATCAAATTTGGAGGTTTAACTGAATTGAAATTATAAGAAATTTAAATAAGCTCTACACTTTGGAGATAAGGCCTGATTGAATACTGTAGATCATACAGTTGTACATACAAAGGGTAACTTTCAGTGATTCCGCTAGACCCTTCTGTGGGGGGTGTCACTCCCTAAATCCTCGAGAGGATCCCGCAAATTTAAATTTTTTACGGTAAAAAATCGATAAGAACAGTGCAAAACTTCACTTATATTCTCCCAATTTTGACTTTACACCCCCCAAACTGAAAATTCTGGCGGAATCCTTTGTAACGTTGGCTAGGGATGTCCAAGGCAGTTTTTTTTATGTCATGCTTTTCTCTTGGAAAAGTGATGTGAAATTTATTTGATGTACGAGATATATAGTTGGAATTGAGATCGAAATCCATATATTTAATTATATCTTGCAAATAAATGATGGGGAAAATGAATAGGTATATGTTACTTAGCATATTAATTCAGTTACTGATGATACAGGCCTATAAAGATAGCAACACTGAAAAAAAATATCAATAATGACTGTCGGAATGAATCCTGTTTTCAAATATATAAAAGCTTTTTAGTATCCCATACATATGTTTCACGATCTCGTATTTTTCACCTTTTTTATTCGGAGGGAGTATTTACTAAAAGACCGCAGCAGCAATATGATATCTTGAATCTTTTAAAGAGCCCGTTTACTGTTAAGTAGCTTAGTGGAACAGTCCAATATCTCATTACGTTTGTGTTATTACTTCAACATTATGTTTGAAAGGCTGTTCAGTCTCTTGAACTGAACGCGTTCTTAAAATGGTTGATGATGTAATACTATTGCTGTGGTTTTAATTAAATATGGCTAGCTAATGAAATTGTACTCAAAATTGCGTAAAATCCTATGTTATTACTGGCTGAGTGAATGAACTATTTACCTTATATTCATCTAATTTTGCACTTAATTATCTCTTTAAGACGCATTTAAACACATTTGTTTCGAACTCAATTTTAAACAATGTATTTTGTACGTATTTTGAATATCAATTTCGAAAAGAAACAAAAATGCCTTGGTCATCTGCAACCAACATTACCTTCGTGTCGTGCACTGTTACATACTCTACAGGAAACAAACGGCACTTTCCTAAAGTTGCTGTGTTTCCTTACAATTTCCATTCTCCTAACATCCATTACAATCGAATATAGCCATTTCCCGATATTAGTTGGGCAAAACTCTGCGAAATTAAAAAGGTCTTGAATATCGTATATGAAAACAAAACTCATTTCTCTAGCAGAATAATTTATTTACTCAGTTTAACCCTTCTGAAGTAAGAGTTAAACACCAATTATGATTCCCACAAACAAGAACTTGAGATTGAGTCTGATTCTCGATTAATTTACTCAATGAATAATCTTTCAGCCCAAAAATAAATTGTAAGTATCTCTAATCTAATATGTGAATTTTAAAAACTTTGTATATTAGGACCATTTTAGTAATTAAAGACTTTGACTCGTCACGATTTCTCTAGCTGTTAGGTTTCTAAAATCCACTAATATCCATGCTCTAGTCGAGATTCGAACCCATAACCTTAGAGACGCTGGTCTGACGGCTACCGTGGTCCGCTAATAAGTTAAATAAATATGTAAAAATATATCTGAAGTGCGCAAATTTTAATGTTCCATTTTACAGACAGCAGACATTTTTTTTTACAGACAGCAGACAAACTACGAGAACTGATTTGGAGGTTCAGGTTAGAACGCATAACAAGCATACACATTAAAACGATGCTATTATGTTTTAAGGGTAACAAAACTTTGGAAGATATAACTTTCATTTGTCAATGGGAAGGCACGCAAGTTTGCCTCCTTCTGCCAGCCATACTTGTACTGACTGAGTCTTTCGAAGGATTTCTTCTGTTTCTCCAGACGAATACCGATGTTGTACCTAGATTAAGTTATTGGCCACTTCGTTTCCTTTCCCTACCACCAAGAAAAGCTCACCGAAGGACGTCGTCTTTCTGAATTGTGACGAGCAAAAACCATAGCAGCGTATATGGTTCATGAATAAAATTTAAAATATTCCACCTTTGTAATTCTTGTTTGAATTCAAGTGTTTTAACCTAATTAGTCACTTTTAACTAAAGAATTTGTGCAATTCAGACTTCACGCGGAAATCCAAGCAGAAAACCCTGTCTCTGATCAGAAATTTACAGTTACAGTTTTCTACCGTATTACCTTCATGTAGTATTGATTCTTTATTCATAGGATGCGCAACATGTGTGGCTAAGAATGTTATATATTTCGTTTTGTCTAAATACAGTATTACTATCGCTGATCTTTGCACGCTTCTATGAAGAGTATCTGTGAGAAGAAACTAGTTAACTCATACTCAATGAATTTGCAGGTAAGTGTCTCAAAAGATACAACTAAGCATATTGATCCTTTTGTTTAAAGTAGTTCATCATATTGGTCGTACAGATAGCTAGCACACGTCGGGGAGATGACGTCCCTCGGTGAGCTTTCTTCTGGTGGCAGGGTTGGGTAGTGGTGGGCCTTAGTATAGGTACTATACCGGTATTCGATTCATGAAACTAGGGAAAGCTCTAGAAAATCCAAGACAGTGTGGGTGATAGGGCTGAAACCTACCTTCGCAGTGCTGATCCGAAGGCCGAGGCAATAACAACTAATCCACAAGGGTTGGGTAACCTGAAAAACTTGAAAAACATCCAGAATTGACATATTATATCTACCAGGTTGTGTATAATTACTTAGTCTACATGGTGCTATCAGAGATATTCACCCAAGTGATGATCTTGTTTTGCATTAATTTAAATAGTTTTTTATCTTTATAAAGTGATTAAATATTCCTTAGGAAATAATCATACCAATCAACATTCAAAATCTACCACAACATAGTTTATTTTTAACGTAACATGACTCATGAATAAATTATATTACTCAGGAAAAGAAGATAGAATTCTGTATTAGAATTGAAACATGTTTCAAATCGCAGGATTTTCAAGCTCTAAATGCCATTTTAAGAATTTCTTGTGAAAATTCAAGTGAACAAGCTCTCTAGTTGAAACTGAATTGTTGCGTTAAAAATTGACACTTAAATTCGAACAAGTCTTAATATTTTTGATATTCAAGAAAAGCTTGATATTTAATCTTAATTTTTATTCGTGGCCCTTGAAAGCAACTGTGGCCTGCACCCATCAAAATCTAAAAGATAATGACCCTGAGCAAACCCTTTGCTTGATAATAGGGAAGCTGAAATCAGAGGACAATTCCTTAGTTAAGTACAACACCAGTATTTGCCCGATGAAACAGATATTTTCCTTTGAAAACCTCAGTCGGCATACCAGACAGATGAACATGAACCTGTCTGTCTTCGCATTGCAAATACAAATTAATTTAACATTGTGTTCATTATTTTCTTTATCCTGAAGACATAATAGCTTCGTTTTATTTTTTGAAGGTGTGTATGCGTTTGAACCTGAACCTGTAACTTATCTCTTATCTGTTGTAAAATAAATGAATTCCATCCTAATTCAGGACTAAGGAGACTCATATAGGTGTTGTTTAGTATGACTATGTACAATGTTCTACTCATTTTTAATGGATATTCAATAAATGCACAATGTCATAAGATAGTATGAAAAATCACGACTTGTAATAATATGCATTATTATAACGTAGTCACAACAAGGGAAAATTATGAGTGTTTTGCGGTCTGCGATCTATAAGAAATGGCTGTCATTTAATTTTGTCTTTCAAAAATTTCTAAATTTTTGGCAAATATGGTCTACATTAATCACAGGCCTGAGGGAAGAAATCCATTGACGAGAACAGGTTCATAGCCGGACACTAGGAGTCCCGAGCCCCGTATTATTTTTCTTTATCCCACATAAAGATCTATTTATATGCGTATAAATATTAGGTAAAATAATATATGATGACCAATGCGTCCTCTATAGTTTTTGGTTCAGAGTGGATCTGGGCAAATACTTTTGCTGTGAAATAACAGGAAAAGGGAAGGACATTTAGTACATGTATTAAGTCAAACCTGGTAGCAAAAGTCGAACATCTTTACTACTTCAGTGCCGATCTGAATTTTTATCATCGCCTAGAATTTTAATTATTAAAAAACACATGACGCATCATACGTAAAATGTATATAAAACATCTTAAACTCTCCACTCTTCAAACATCCACAATTTCCAATCAAGATTGCGTTTTAAAATCTGTAATTTTTTTTGCTCTGCAATTTTACACCTACACAGTTAGAGGTACTTTGTCCACAAAATAGTACTTTAAATTTAATCTGTCCTATATTTCTTAGCAAAGGCGAAATTTGTTCACTTATTTTGTGTATGAAAAAAGTCATTATCAAAAGCAAAACTTTAAACTATACAAAAAATGTGGAACAACTTAATCGACAATGTTTTGTTCCCCCTCATGGCCTAGTCAATTTCAACTATTGTCGTTAGGACAATGCTGAACATATTTCAACAAAATATTCATTGTTCAAGTCTATGGCATATCAAACTGTTGGAGATTTTAATTTATGTTAAAGATCTTTAAAATTTCTCATAATGGTATTACAGCTATAACTCATATATTATCAATTCAATGAGACAGAAATAGTTCGATATTCAGGGCTTGTGAAATTAATTTTTATTTCTGACTTGAATAGCTAACAAATCACGGTCAATATTCCAGACTTTGTAATCATAATAAATCGTTTCTCAAGGAGAAGAAAAGAAAAAAAGAAAGAGATTTAAAATCATTAAACCGGTTTATATCTCAACTTCAAATGTTGGCCGAAAGATGATGAGAAAAAAAAAGTAATAATGAAAATTTTATTTTTAAAAGCTAAATCATTCTTCCTCTTCCTCCATCCCTTTTTCAATGTACCTCTCCCTCTTCTTTCTATTTGAAAGACAGAAACAGATCATGATAAAAGAGAGAATCAAGAAAAGGAAGAGGAGGGAGAAAAACAGAGAATTGAGAAAGAAAGAAGGATAAAATATTCCCACTTCAATTTCATCTTTGCATCAGAACAAACACAAGAAAAGTTGGGAAATGCTCTTTATTACTTCTGTTCTTCACTCAATAAGAAACAAAATATAATATCTTGCCTGCGGGATAGAAATAACTTATTATTTTCGAGTATAAAATGACGCATAATTTAAAGCGAATACATATAAATTATCTCATTAATGAGAAAAGAATTGTATATATATATCTAACTGCAGTACATAGTAAAGAAAAAACGGTTACTTAACATTGAGAAAAAAAAGTTACTATCTGAGCACGGATAAACAATTTTCTTAGTAATGAGCATTCTCATTTAATTAAAGATGAGAATATGCTTATTTTCAAACCGATATGTTCTCATTTTTAATTAAATAAGAATGGTCATTTCTAAGAAAATTGTTTATCGATGCACAGATACTAATTTTGTTTCTTAATTTTAAATAACCGTTCTTTGACTGTGTAAAAACATTCCAAAACGTGTCATCCTTACCATTTAAAAGACTCCATAGGAAACTGATACTAGAACTTACAATGTTAGTTTTTGTATAAATATCTGCTCATTATTAGATATACCACACTCTTCCCCCTTGAGGTGAAATTACTTAGTATTTATAGGAAATATTTGACAATAATCGAACTTCATTCGATCTAATATAAAAGTGAAACAAATCAGGATATTTTTATCTGCTCAGTTTGTTACGTTACAGAGAAAACCTCAGGCACTTAGATGAGCCCATCTTCCTTCTTATTTATTCGTTATTCACAGTAAAAGACGAACTCTGTATATATTGTTCCTCTCACCAAGAATTAGCTAATTAGAGCCTGGCAAAAGAAGGTAATAAATGAAATTATTATTTACGAACGTGTTAGCCATTTGTAACTAAATTAATGTGTGCAATAATTAGACACTGAAATATATTTGAAACACCCTGTGCTTTAAACACAATACTGTAACAGAGTGTATCTGTGATTGGCTAATATGTGATTTGCGAGTTTCAAATAGCAACACTACATCATCTATTTAACTTGTTCCAAAACATTACGAGAAGATAAAATCAAGATTGTGGTTTTAATAAGAATATTAGGTGTTATTAGTATAGTGTGTGTGTATATTTAAGTGTTCGGGAAGTGTTAATAATACAAACCCCTATTTTTGTGTTAGTAATGGCTACTGCAGTTTATGTGTGGAAATAGCAGAACAACGAAACGGAGCTGAGCAGCTATCGTATACGAACGGTGAGAAAAGAAATGAAATCTTTGAGAAAATGTCGAAGCTGTATCCTCCTGCAACAGATGCTATAAATGATACTTTTTACTAGGTATTTTAACACAGAAAGATAATTAAAAAAATCCAAGTACAAGGGCGCTTGTTGTTTCTCAGTGTATCCAATTGATAATATTTTGTACGTGATTTCTTTCCTCTAACTTGTTGAACCCTTATTCCTAGACTGTGTCACGTGTCCATATTCCAGGACTTCCTGTTCTTGACAATCTCGTGACAAATACAGTGTATCTTGATAATATCCTTCCTAACTTATATTTTGTCAGACGGACATTATACGGGGTAATGATCTTCTGGGCAAAAATACGAAATCTTAGTGCTTCAAAGCCTAATAATGAGTATATTTAATATAAGATCCCAGTCCCAGTTGTATATTTGTTACCATCGTGGACTTTGGATCGGTGTTATGGAGGCATTCAGGGTCATATTGACAAAACAGGGAATTGTGGAAATGGCCAGTCCAGTTACCCGATGGAAACCATCTCATCTGGTACAGCGTAAAGGTCTGAAGAAGTTTGGTGTTTTGTGTATAAAGACTGTGGGAGCAAATGCTGTAGGTACAGATCAAATTTCTATTATTTTTATTAAAAGGATCCTAGCATATATTATTAATCCAATAACTGATATGTTCAATCTCAGCCTCATGTCTGGTACTTTCCCATCTGAATGGAAAATGGCATAAGTATAGGCGTGCCCCAAAACACAAAACATATTAAATGTGGATTATTTTCGTCCGATCAGCATCCTTCCCGCCCTCTCAAAGGCTCTTGAATACATTGTTAGCGACCAAATTCGGACACACCTAACACAGCATAATTTAATGGATCCATTTCGATCGGGATTTCGCAAAAAACACAGTACGGCTATTGCTCCAGCATCCATCACGGATGATATAAGGCTAGCACTAGATAAAAGAGAGATCACCCACTTTACGCTTCTAAATTTCTCAAAGGCATTTCAGTCAATTGAACACAAAATCTTACTGCAGAAATTATCTCATTTTTTAAAAAAAACATCTCCATGGATACGTTAGATAGGTGAAAATCTATTTGTGCGATAGGAAACAATTCATAAGTATAGCCAGTAAAAGTTCCTCGCTGCGCTACCTAACTCATGGAGTACCCCAAAGAAGTGTCCTGGGACCTCTCTTATTTTGTCTGTATGTAATTGATCTCCCATCTGTCCTCTCACACTCTAAATATCATTCATACGCTGACGATTTCCAAATATGCATATCATGTCGCCCACAACACCTAGAAACCATCATTCCCAAATTAAATAAGGATCTACAAACAGTCAGCGAGTGGTCAGTAAAAACAGACTAGTAATTAACCCAGGTAAATCGAAATGTATACGTGTATCGTCCAACCAACTAGCTCAGTACATGCAAAAGGATCATCTTCCAGCGGTATGTCTAAACTAGACTGTTATACCCTATTCTACGACAGTCAAAAACCTCGGTGTAATCCTGGACGAGCGCCTAGAATGGAAACCACACATCAATGCAATGTGCAAGAAAGCATTCTCGTCCCTACACTCACTCACTAGACTTAAACCTTTTTTGCCCACCCACATCAAATCAATTCTAGTTAAGTTACTGGTATTCCCTCATCTGGAATATTGCGATGTGATTCTAACCAATCTCAAGGATGAACTAGCCAGGCGACTACAGCGCGTACAAAATGCCTGTCTTCGATTTATTTTCCTTCTCAAGTACTCAGACCACCTGACTTCCTCCTATAGACAACTGTCAATGCTTAAATTTTTAATGAAAGGCGCAACTTACGCAAATTAACACTTCCCTGCAAACTATTTCGTCTTCAACAACCTTCTCACTTGCAGGAATGCTTTCAGTCGGCTTAGCTCCTATCATGATCGCAACACCAGGTCAAGGGAAAGCAAATTAGTCTCGGTCCTCACCAATCTGCTATTTCCTATTTCAGATCGTTCACGATTTCCACCGTCCAAGCTTAGAATGATCTTCCGCATGAAATACGACAATTGCAGTCAATATCTACCTTTAAGTAGTGTGTTACAGATCTGCTCCAATCAAAAGCTTAGTCTTTACACACTCGAAGATGAAATAAACACATTAAATTGCAAAAAAAAAAAAGAGTGAATACAAAGATATGTTTAAATATGTTGATAAGTTATCTATGTGTATTTTATTATTACTATTATAATTATTATTATCGATGTGTGTCCATGTGTATTATCAGTATTATAAATGCTAAACAGGCTTGTGTCTTTTATAAAATGTTAACATGTAAGTTGTGTGTGCGTGTGTCTTTTTGTCCGTGTTTTTTTTTCTTTATGTAGTTCATGTGTAGTTCATAAACACTTAGTGTTTATTCTTTTTCCATATTTATTTATTTATTGTCAATGCAACAGGCTTTATAGCCCAATTACACTGTCAATATTTACAATACTCATTTACAGACATTTTTATTACAATATCTCTAAATGTTTTGGAAGATATATCACGTATATCCAATTCGATACAAGTTCTACACATTTCATTGCAAGTAGTACATATTCTCCAGATTGGTGACTTCACCATTATATCTGTCCTTGCCTTTTTGCAGTGGAAGAGATTTATGTACTGTCTACACGAGTTTTTAATGACGGGATACAAAACTGTAATAATTATACTAGGTCTGTGCAGTCTAAACCATTTTGAATTATTCTCCTAAGAAATAATGAATCAGAAATGCTACGCCTTTGCTCTGACGTCTCAAAATTAAGGTTCTTAACAATTGTGTTGTAATTTTTATAAGTAGGATAGATCCGAGTTAGTTTATGGGCTAGAAATCTAAGAAATTTGGATTGGATTCTCTAGTTGTTGTAGGTTCTTTAGTTGATGCTGATTCCAAATGGTAGAAGCATATTCTAATATGCAATGAACATAAGCATAGTACATTACTAATGTACAAATGTTACTAAACTTTCCTCCGATTTTTATTACAAATCCTAGCATTTAAAAAGCTTCATTTGTAATATTTGTTATGTGGCTGTTAAACGTCAATTTCATATCAAACGTGATACCAAGCTCTTTAACTACATCGGTCCAACTTCATGCATACTTATGAATTTAATAATCAAATCGATAAATCGTTCTGTTTCTACTGAATGATAAAACTTTACATTTCTTTCTATTGACTGAAAGTTGATTGATAGTTCACCAGTCGGTAAATTGTCTAAACTATGCTGTAGTTTTATGTCATCTTTCATGGAATCAATTTTTGCATATATTTTGAGCACATTCTCATTATCCGGTATGAATTCAGGCAAGTCATTAGTGAACAAGAGGAAGAACAATGGTCCAAGATTAGAGCCTTGCGAAACTCCTGAGAATGCTGTATGTTCATAAGATTTATATCCTTTAAATAGAACAGACTGTCTGCGATTAGTGAGATAAGAGCACATGTACTTAATCAAGGAAGGAGAGAAGTAATAGTGATTTAATTTACCTAGTAATATATTGTGATTAACCCTGTCAAACGCTTTTTCAAAGTCAATATATATCACATCGACCTGCTTTCTTTCGTCCACCGATTTTGCAATAAAGTCAGTAACAATCGCAAGGTTAGTTACCGTGGAATTTTGTGAAACAAAACCTGTTGTTTAGTTGAGATAACTGGCTTCACATGATTAATTATTCGTTGATGCAAAATCATAACATATACCTTCCTGAAATTGTAACGAAAAGTATTGTTTTTGTTTGATTTATATAGTTCTTTGCTTATATACATGTATTACTATAACTGGATGATGGGGGTGTATTGATACTAGCGGCAACAGTTCCCTGGTAACTTCAATGTGTTCGAAATTAGATAAAACTAAATCTAGTGTACGATTTATTGCTATTGACTACATTATTTAATGATTTAAGATAAAAAAATTACGAAATTATATAAATTCCTACTTTTAACTGTGCCATTTTCTAAATCGAAATCAATACTTGAAACTTGTGGTAAATTGAAGTCACCGACCAGAAGAATATGACTACCTTGTGGACAAGTTGACTCTATACGCACAAATAAATCATCATACAAATGTAAATACGAGTTTGGTTCAAAATATACAACACAAACCAACAATGATTTCCCCCCTACTGTAATTCTGGCTATAACACATTCATATTTCCATTATATTAAGTTGACTGCTTGCATAAGTAAGTATGTAAATGGTTGAGTGGAAGTTAATAATTTGGGCCTAACATCATTTTTATTTGGTTACTTTTTTGTAAACTAATATTTGCATTTATATTGCGAGCACTGTTTCTCTGCAGAAATAACTTTTGTACTCCTTAAATATTATTTCATACTCTGTTAACTATGTATCACTGTTTCTACAGTTGATTTCTGTTTTTTCCGTTTACAGCGGTTACAGTTGAAGAAAGAGGATCGCCTAAAGGTGAGTAAAAAAGCTTTTCTTCTGCCACCTATTATTACATTATCGTGAATATCTGTGAAGATGTCTTAACAGCGAAGACGTTCTATAATTTTCTAACTAAATTTCATTTTTACAGGAAGGGATTGTATAATGTAACATTTGGCAACACAAAGCAAATGGCAAAAAAGTATTTACGACAATCAAACGGACTGGAACAAGCTCAATTTGTGGGGAACTGTAAATACACGTTTGCTTAAATTTACATCATAAATACTGAATAATCGTTTATTTCAAGGATAATACACAGTTCAAGATGGATATTGTTCATTTTTGTTTTCAGTCATTAGCTGAAATCTTTTCTACGACTGTGTCTTAGGTAAACCTAACTACATTTGGCAAGAACTTCCCGGAAAACGATTATAAAATATGCATATACACTGATATTTTTTTTATAAAAGGGATATTTTTAAGATTAAATACTTCTGAATAGTCGGTCAGTGTCTCTGAAAAGCTTGTAATTTGTAATCAAAGATTTAGGGGTATCGCCAGAGACATCTACAATCTCTAATTTAGTATTCCATCACCACATACAGACAGTTGTTCACGACAACTGTGCGATTTCTTTTTAGTAATTATAGATGTTTAATTCATACAGATTCGCACAGAAAATATATTTATACATATACTTGTTATGAAATACACAATTGAAATATTCTTATGTAGTATTGAACTTAATGAGCCTGACAAATAGCTAATTTCTTAAATTTTGTGGTACGTGGACTGCCATTACGTCATGTCACGTTTTTTGTCGGATTACTTCCTCTCGATTCCTCTCACGCATTGCATTAAGATAGTGTTCTTCATACTCTCACCAAAAGGAACAATTACTTTTCTACCTGTTGATCAGACCTTTTCGCAGCGGCGTTTTCCGATTTCTGGAATCACTCTATTCTTTCCTAACATGTAACTGATCTAGACACAATACTTAAGGAGTTTGTTTCCAAAAGGTTCTATATCCTTTTTATTTTTCAGAATTTGAAATTTTATTGGGAACAGAAAGGTTAGTAGTACTTCTCCATAAATATGATGATAATTTGTGCCAGAACGTTCTCAAACCCTGTGAAAAAACAACGAACTTTAAAAAACACATTTTTTCCAATATGTACTTTATCCAGAATTGTTTTTTTAAAAAAGAATACTACATCCTTTCTTTATTCCATAAAACACTCTATCCAGTATTGTCTTAATACATATGTCTTTCTTTTCATGGTAAAATATACTGTATCCAACTAAAACAGCAAATCACTTCTTTGAGGCTCCCTTTTAAGTATACTGAGTGATAAATATGGTAGTTTTTTCAATGTATAAATTGTACCGAAAGGATTCGTGCTTTCATTTGACAACATCGCATTTGGCAACGTCGCTACAACACTGCTATTAACATTATTATTAAGATCATTGTTGATGTCTCTCTTATTGCAAACAGTGCTCGTTTTGAACTAGTTTTACACGTTAGTCGCCGTCAAACACTACACTTTTCGAGTAGTTTCTGCAATACATTTGTTGTTTTGAGCTAATTTAATGGATGTCATAATGTTATCGAGTACACAAGAAGGATATAGTGATCAAGAAGCGTGCTGAAACACCGCCAGAACATTTACGGAAACGACGCAGAAATCCTGAATTCTGAAAAGAAAAAAATTGAGAAAAAGAAACGGTGGGAAGCAAGAAAAAAAAAAGGATATTCCATATCATGCAAGCATAATGATAAATCTTTCTGCAAAGCAAGCACGCTCACAAAAGACGAAGTGGGTGAATTTCACAGGAAATATAGGTCACTGACAACATCTACAGATCAAACAAAATATATACAATGGAATGTCAGGGTAAATCTTGTGAGCAGTGGCGGATTTAGGGCGGAGGGGCGGGCTACAGCACAGGGCGACAAATTTTGACCAAATTTCGGGGGCGGCAAAATTTTGAATTTATGAAAAATGTTCAATATGATGTTAAGAAAAATACTGACAGTTAATGCGATGTGAAGCATGCAGATTGTGGAGGCGGAGGCAGCGCGTGACGCCCATGGAGAAAGGCGTATAGAGATGTCACCCTATACATACAGTAGTTAGTATCCTTTACCTGTAAACGAGGTCACCAAAATGAAGTTTTCTTATTACGGTACTAGTGGTTGCTTTTGGTGATGAAGCTGAATATAACCAGCCATAATGTTGTTTCTCTATTCAGCTTGAAGCTCCATTTATAAGTTTCCACTTCCAAATGTTGTAATATTTAGAAGAAGAGTTCGAGAACTAAATCTATACTTTAACGTATTATTTAGATATTTTAATATGCAAATAAAGTGAAGAACTTTGGCTTACCAAGAAAGTGAAATATTGCTGTTACGTTTATAATAAACTTGGATCTACTGAGTTTCTTGAGGAGAATTCTAGTTTTAAAAATGAGGCAGTGAATGTGAGTTAATAGGGAGCCATGACCTCTCAGCGTTTGGAAAACAGAAAATTATAATATAAATTTTATTATGGGTAACAACATTGTCACTGTCTAACTGCAAAGCGTCTTTACCCTTTCTAACACGTAATTTATGCGTTATTGTGATGAATAAGTATGTTATTTTAATCAACCACCAGTTGTGAAGAACCACGACGCTGTTCGAACCCAATTCACACGGAAAACAATTACTGGTAATGAGTTGTGTTCGTTAGATATAGTTCGATTTTCTTTTAAATTTAATGAAAACTTTGAGCAGCTAGTAAAATAACAATTCTGCCTCATTCCTAACCACATTACATTAAAAAAAAGCGTGACAGGATTAATTGCGTGTTCTTGCGATACTAGCAATAAACCATGAGTGACGGTAAGAAGTGTTTAACCGGTGCTGCTTATAAGAAACGTAACATTAGAAAAATTAGAAAAAGAACAGGAAATAATAAAGAAGACTGCAAAAATATTTAACTTTTTATGAAAGACCAGAAACTGGACATGGATCATTATCACCTGATAGCAAAAGTCACATGGAAACCCAAAACATCTGGACAAACATTAGAATTGTCCCAAAACGAATTAGACCCACCTACAAAAGCTCTTAATGCAGTAGAATTTGTAACTAGAGGTGAAATTGGAACCAACAATAGAACAAAAAGGTGGATGATTCGAAAGACTCCAAAATTGAGTGTGAACCTAAACATACAGAACTGGTAGACAACAAAGAGAAGAGTTCAAATACGACAGAACACCACGAAAAGTATGACAAATATTTTGTGTTTGATCCTGCTTTGTGGCCTATCAATTATAACACTCAAGACCAAGTCATAAAAATATGGAATAAACCAGGAGATTTTAAAGTTAGATTTTTAGCCGCCCTGAAAGACAAATTGGGGCGCAACCTCGCTTCTTAACTCAACTTCTGCAAGAATTGACACATTAAGTAACAAAATGGAAAGAATTAAAACTGTATACGATGATCTCAAGTCGTTGTTTGGATGTTTAATTAGTGATGGCAAAGTAAACCCTGACATAAACACAGTAATGGAACACAATAGAACTTGTGTACTTTTTACGATGGAAGATGTACCAGCTACGAAAGATTTTGTGAACGATTGTTTACATTTTTTTTTTGAAAGGATTGGATGAACGAACGTCCAAAAACCATATTCAAACTTTACAAAGTGGTAAATGAGGACGAACTTCAAGACGTATACCCTTACGTTGACTTAGCTCTAAAACTTTTATTGGCAATCCCTGACTCCAACTGCTCAGTGGAAAGGTCATTCTCCGTCTTGAAAATGTTAAAAATGTGCACAAGATCTTCCATGACTGAGGAACATGCGGAAGTTTTGGCTATCGAATCCGAGATAACCAAACAGTTGGACTTTGATGATGTAATAGATTCACTTTCAAACTCTGCTTCACGAAGGAAGTTCTTTTAATTGCCAAAGCCCACTTGTTTCTGCCACCAGAACATTTGCAATTTATTCGAGTTCTTTTTCTATCAAAGTTTTTCTTTTATTGTAGTCAAATGAAGTGTTTGAAACATACCCTTTTGTTTTCGTTTGAAACATATCCTTTTGTTTTCATTCAAAACGTACCCTTTTGTGGATCAGTGTTACGTATCTTCTTGTACTTAATGTTCAAAGTTCTAGCAGACAACGTTATTTTTAACATTAAATGCTTTATACATGTGTATATGTTTGGGCTTGGAAAATTGAGTACAAGGGTTTCTTCAGTGCAAGGAGGTTCTCTAGGCAACCCGTATGCTTAAGTATTACTGAGAGAGAGGTATTGGTTTTGAGGACAAGAAGGTGTGAGTGGAAAGGAAGTGGAACAGGGGTAACTGATGAGGGAGCGGCAAGTTGCCGCTAGCCCTTAAGCAGCATATGTGTAAATACGCCTCTCCTTGTGAGAAGGCGTCGCGTGGACCCTGACAAAGTGAAAAGAGAACAGAAATTTAGTACAAACTTTTATGTACAAGGACTTGAAGGTTCTATCCAGGTGTGCAGAACCACTTTTATGAGTATTCTTTCAATAAACCGTAGAAAACTGGAACTCGCAGCCAAGCTTATAACTAAGCCAGATGAGGGAATTGTGGAAAAGCGAGGAGGATCACGAGTGAGTATTGTGCATCAGAACAGAGTTCAAAAACTAGTCAAGCATATAAAACAGTTTAAGTGCAGAGAACAGCATTATGGAAGGGTCAAAACGTCAAAGAAATCTTACTTACCATCAAGTTCATGCATCAAAAGAATGTGGAACATGTACCAAAAACAATACAACGATTGGGGCTGCAAATACGTAATGTATTGGCACGTCTTTACTCATAAATTCAATTTGGGATTTGGTTCTGAAAAATAAAACTCACATATGCAGTGAATGCGTAAGACTTAAAACAGAAAGAAGGTTTCCAAAAAAAATGAAGAGAATAAGAAAAGAAGCATTGTAAATGATTTGGTTCGTAAAAGAAGGGTTAGTGTGTTTCTCAAGGAATCGAATCTTCGACCACCACGAACTGTTACGCTTGCATTCGATATGATGCAAAACCAGCCGCTTCCTAGAACTGAAATAAATGAGACTCATTATTCTCGTCAGATGTGGTATTACATATTTTGCGTTGTTATACATGACTCCAGGGGCCAAGCTGAATAAGAACACTATTCATTTCTATCGTTGGTTGGAATGTGAGTGTAGCAGAGGATCAAATCAAACCGTATCGTTCGTTTGGCATTGTCTAAATCGTGTTCTGCCACCATATTTCAAAGCACCTTTAAACGAATCAGTAAGTACTTTGCGCATATTCTGTGATATCTGCACAGAACAGAACAATAATTATGCCATGCTCTTTATGTTAATGAAGTTCTGTGCAAAAGCAAAACTTGATTTGCATTGGATGTTTCCCGTGAAAGGGCATTCATACTTGCCAGCAGACAGAGCCTTTGGATTGGTGGAAAAACAGCTTAAGAAGAAGAACCAGATTATTGAACCTAAAGAGTTAATGAGATATTTTCATCAGTAGGAACACTTCATACTGAGATTCAAGTAATTGTGCAAAGTTGGGGGGAATCAGTGAAACCTTCATTAAAAGTGAATAAAGGATTTAATATAACACATACTTCGATCACAATGATCTCAGTAAGATCTACGTGCAGCAGTTTTACACAGAAGGAACACAGCATTATTAAGTCAAAATGTAAAGATATTAGTAAAGTAAATATCAATCTTAGACAAATGAAGAGAGCAAATCACATGTGTACGGCAAAAATTGCAGATGTCAAAAACTTTTGGAACAGCTCGGCATTCAGTGGAAGCAACATATTTTGTACAACAGGTGCTTGAGTGATATGACACGCGAAACAAGTGAAGTGTCCGAGGACATGGTAAACAATACATAGTTTCACGAAGACCTCTATTAGCGTCGTAATGTTTCAGATTGTGAACTTATGTGCGTGTATCTTATGTAATACAGAATAATGTTTTACTGTACCATTTAACAAGTACAGATGATGTGTTATTATGGGTACATTAGTTAAAATTGGAATTTGAAGCAGTGGCGGATCCAGTATTTTCGTGAGGAGAGGCGCAGTGGAATAAACCAGTGAAATTTTCGACATTTTTCCGCTTTCATTTTATTTCCCCCCTCATATTGCTGAGTATTAACATGGAATATGACACCGTTATCGCTCGAATTTGATATTTTTGGATAAACTAAATTTGTCCGGAAACAAAAATCGAAACTTTTTATCAGATAAATTATTGAAATAATTCTACAAAAAAAAATAATTAATTTTCCCTTGAGCAGGGTACACGTGCCAACTGTGTCCCTTCTCTTGATCAGCCACTGATTTTGAAGATAATCATAAAACAGAGAGTGCTCATGCAAAAAAAATCGGAAACTGGTTGATTTTATTGGTACGGAAATTAAAGGAAAGGTACCGGAAATCCTTTATTTTATTAGAAGAAACATGATCTTATGGAAGATGTGCGGTGACATTCAAAGTTAGTGAAGTTTTATGCAATGTATGAAACAATTTAGAAGAAAAGTGGCAACAAATATAGGAAACGCGGAGGAAATTCAGAGAAAAGACGGAGTGGAAGGTTTGAGAGGAAATTGAGGAACAGGAGGAACGATAAAATATGTTGTAGCTATTTAGACGTAGGAAGTAGACTGAGAGAGGTCATGTGATGCATTTCACAATAGTTTGCTCCGTAAAGAAACTTTGATAAATATATTTATTTATTACTTACACTTTTCAAAAGGAATGAATGGATACAATTTACATAGTATTGGTACAGGTAGATTTTCTTTCAAAGTCTCACAACCTCGCCAAGGTCTCTACCATCTGTGAGGGTCTCTTGTTTTTTTAAGTTAGTAAAGGAACGCAAGATTGATTGTACCGGACAAACTTGTGCCACAGAACCAACTCATAGAGCATTTGGTCAACCGTGCGCGTGCGTATAGTGTTCACTAACGTGTCGCCCTCTCTTTTCTTGGTCGTACATCTCTATACAAGTCCACAATTTTAAGAAATCCTTCACTGAATCTGACTTGACAAACCTCTTGCTATTTCAGAGGATGGTATGGCGATAGCAAAAGATCTTGTCAAGTACCAGTTAGCAAGCCAATTGTTAACTTGTGTGTAATTTGCGGGCAGGGTTTCCACCAGGATTTTCAGTTTGGAGAGGTGTAAAGTCAAAATTGGGAGGGTGTTAGTGAAGTTTTGTACGGTTTCTATCGATTTCTCACGAAATAAATTAAAGTTAGGGGAGGTGTTGTCGAGACATTTGGAGTAAACACCCCCCACAGGGGGGTCTGGCAGAATCACTGCTTGTGGGTGGTGTAAAGTGTGTGTATAAAATACGTTTTCTCCCACTTTCTGTGTGAAAGTAATTATATTTAGAATGTCGTCATAGATTGAGCGGTAACAATTGGATATTGCTTGAAAACGACCTTTGGATGTACTCAACGCTACAAAATAATGACAGTTGGCAAACAAAAAACTTTTATAATAATGTACAACAATAAAACCTGAGTCAGTGTACAACAATGAAATATGTAGCTACTCCAACGGTTTC
This sequence comes from Lepisma saccharinum, assembly GCA_022664845.1. Taxonomy (NCBI): domain Eukaryota; kingdom Metazoa; phylum Arthropoda; class Insecta; order Zygentoma; family Lepismatidae; genus Lepisma; species Lepisma saccharinum. The sequence goes on from JAGDQP010002975.1 coordinate 36,401, forward strand.
AAGTACGAAGATTGGGTTGTAAATTTAGACTGCCATCAAGATTAAAGGGCTAATGAATATAATTCACTTTTATGCTATCTGTATCAGTATTAAGCATCAAGAAAATAAAGTATCGTGATATGTTTATTCTTCTCGTCTTGTCAGTATATTTGGATATATTGTAAGCCCTACTATTGTTGATTTCTCTGCCTAGCAAATTTTTAGATATGAGGTTGTAAGCCTTAATATGGAGTATAATAGCTCCTACTAATAGTTCTGCATAAACATTTGTTTCCTTAAAGGATACTAGATGGTGCTGGCAGTTTATGTATTTAAAAAATACACTGTTACATTTAAGTATAATTATTTAAAAGTAATTTTGTTTCAATTATTTGTAAATTAGTATTTCCTTGCTTTTCAATCTTTTCCTACGACAGGCTGTTATATTGTGTGTTATTTAATATGGAAAGGTCTAACTTTATGTAATAATATTTAAGTCTAACTTTCTGTAATAACATTTTAATACTCATATAATTATAATTGTGTAACTTGTTACTTATGTATTTCAGGGTGTCTTTAGGTTAAGTTTGAGTTTGATTAGGTTAGATAATAAGGCTACACAAACCATATTTCTGCATGATTGTATATCTTCAGGGTAACTATATAGCACTAGCAACTAAGAAATAAGATGCTTGTTTCCTTTCACAATTGAGTTTGCAGCCTAGTCCTACAGACAAATATTATGTCCCAATCGAAAGTCAACAGCTCTTGTGCTTCCACCTCCAAGCTGCACAATTATTTCTTCAGGTGGGTTCGTTTTACTTTATCTACACCAAAGGAAGTAAAATTTATAGGAGAAAGGTGATCTTATCAAAGTGTGTAGGAGTGTCGAAACACAAAGTAGAGTAAGTTAGGTAGTATGATCAAGTGTTTTGAGGGTGAAATACGTAGATATACGTAGGACTATATGTGCTTCCGCCATAGTGGAGGTGTTATACCTATGTAGGACAGGAAGTGTAGATAGACCTGTTATTCATCTGTAACTGTTAGAGCAGTAACAGTTATACAAAAATAACAGAATAAATTTCACCTTATAACGGATATATTGAATGCTATTATGAGTAACATTTTTCAAAACTAGTAACAGATATAACAATTGAAGAAATTAGCTGTTTTAAAATATCAGTTCCGTTGTCTTAAGCGGGAAAGTTGTGCAAATGGCGCTGTGTGCTGGCTGCGATATCTCAGCGTTAAACTTTGCTCGTGATTATTTCTTAAACGAAAGAAGAGTGCTAAAATTGGGAGAGAGACATGGATTTCTAAAGCGGAGAAGTGTTTGCGATAAAGAGTTGTCACTTACGACAGTACGCAACTGGTATGTGTTTCAATGTGGCCGGTGGCAGGAGGGGGAGGAAGTGCAACACACGTGTTTCAGATTTAAGGGGCACATTTTTTTAAAGATGTCATTTGTCAGTGGCAGAAATTTTGTGGTGTAATGTGAGTAACGCTCGAACGGATTTCATTTTATCAGAATTGAAGTGGTCGACACGAACAGTGTGTGACTGGAGTAGCTTCTGCAGGGAAGTTTTGTTCGGATTGGTGCATTCGAAATTCCCAAAAGATAAGGCGGTCCTGGAGTTATAGTGGAAATTTATGAATCGAAATTGGGGAAAGGAAATATAACAGGGCGAGACGTGTGAGTGGCCAGTGAGTTTTTGGAGGAGTGCAGAGGGGCGACCCAACAAAATTTCTTGTTGTTCCGGTTGAAGTGAGAAACAAAGATAAGGAATTAACAGGTAAGTGGCAAATGCTTGAATGTAGTGAGTATCAAAGTGAAAGAGGGAGGGTCTGAGGGTAGAAGATTCATACATGCAGCAGAATAAATATGTAACGTGTCCTTCCTGCCCCCCCCCTTGCTCTGGATTTCCTGTCATGGGAGTCAATCATGTTGAGAGAAATGTCAGACATGCCATTCAGAAGTAAGTGACGCCATTAGTATCGCCATTAGTATTCCTCCGCGTTTGGTGTAGGGGTAGCTAAAGTTAAACTTAACCCTTGAGATCTGCAAACAATACCTGAATCAACTCCAAACTACGACTTCTTAGAGGCTACCTAATACAAATATATCCAATCCTTAACTACTACCTACATTCATCGATCTCAACATGGCTTTCTTCCTGGTTTATCTCTCCTAACCAATACAATTGTCTTGCAGTCTCATGTCTTGTCCTCCAGCACCCAACAGGATAGCTTTCTTGTATTTAAAAAAGTAGATTACGAATTAGTTTACCAGCTAGTTAGCAACTTAGCATTACTGAAGCTCTTCTATCGCTATACAATACTTACGCTCTGATTCCTTCCTTAATTAGTACCAATGTGAGAGAAAAACAAAGAAGAGGACGAGAGACAAAGATCGTACAAATCTTTACCATAAAACCTTTCATATTATAGGATGGACACCAAGTGGAATGACAGACGAAGGTACAAAGTTCGATCACTGATGAAGAAAGAGATATCTGGAGGACAACCTACATAATAAGAGGAAAGGAAAAAGTACAAAACAGAAGGGGAGGGAATATCAAACCAGAATAGGTTAAAACATTAAACAAGAATCATGTGAAATAAACAGCAAATAATCTATTCATTTCAACAGCGATTGGTGTAAAGGTTGGAAAATATTCTCAAGATGATATCTGAAGATAATAAAACAACACTGTAATTTAACATTGTAAACACTTTTGTATGGCAAGATTGTTGACAAAAATATAGTAAATGCTTTACTACAAAGTAGCTGACAAAGTTCCAACGAGTGAGATGAAATATTCAACCATTTACCTGCTACAAAATATACAAAGAGTTTAATTTTAAAGACTCAAAGGTAACTTTAAGAGGTTTGAGTTCAAATGAAAACGTGTAAGTTGTTAGAAACAAAATTTACATTAGTAGTAAAAAACAATATAATTTACACGGGTTAAAAATGGTAAATTAGGAAAGTATTCACTTATTAGTTTGCAGTTGGAAATGATAGCGCATAAAATCAATGGAAGAGGCCGAGAGATTAAAAATCTCTCTTTTATATTCGAAGTTTATTCTATAAACGTATTTTGCTTGTTATTTCTAATTAAAAATTCAAATCGAACATTATCACGAAAATTGGCAACACTGTCTCCACCAAAACACTAGCAAAATTTCCTTTGTTTGAGGAGATTTCGTTTTTTTTTTTTAATGTATATTTTAGATGTTGGAAATGTTACACCGTGAAAAGAAAATTCAAAGGTTTTAGTGGTAGATTTAAAAAAAGAGGTTTGAACCCAGAAAAACAAAAGTTTTTTTTTCTATTGAAATGATGTTAACCTTTAGTTACTTATTTCCAGAGCTTTGATTTATCGAGCATATAAATTTGTTAAAGTGATTCATGTTCACGGATCAAGGGTTTTTATTCTAACCTTTCCTTTCTTTTCTTTTCCTGTAAAAAAAAAGAAAAAAAAAGAAGTATAAACTTTCTCATGCATACAACGACTTTGTCAATAGTAGTTAAAAGCGTTCTGCATAAATCAAAGACTGTTTCAGTCGTAAAAGGTTTACAAATACAAGCACACACACACACACAATCACTGTTACGAACCAAACAGATGTGGTCTGAGTCGTGATGAATTAAGCGCGTCGTTACTGGTAAATATGAATAATACTAGTTTACTCCCAACCAAGTGTGTGCTCTCCAATAGTCAACAGACTGCTGCAAAGATTTAGCAAATGAGCTGGATGATTTTCTGGGTGTACTTAGAAGAAAGGAAGGAGTGAATATTTCACGCTTAAAGTATTAAAAGAATTAAAACATGTACGCCTGTAAATGTTTAAAGAAAACTGTAACATCCAGGGACGTTAATCGAAAACTATTTAGTCTTCGAGAAGTATGAAACTGCACGAGACTTAGTGGTAGCATTACTAGATCATTGCTTGCACTCTCCTCTGTCTCATACTTCTACTAGGTATACACGACTATGATTGATTGAATTCTTAACAACGTCCTAAAAGAATTTACAGTTATTTGTTAAAGCAAGTTCCGAACCACTCCGTTCAATGGACCCTGGCAGGAATTGAACCCACGAGCGCGCTAACTTTTAAGCCATCCCGAGATCACGGCTATGACTGATAGTGATAGTACTACACGTACACATACTGATGAGATGACCACATGAATCCCTATCACTCGGGACGCTGTAAGTTACGGAGTATTTACGTTATTGTTACTTTAATATGCATGTCCTTATTATTTCTCCTCTCACCATCAAATGTGGCCTCCAATCACCGGTGTTTATTTTGCACGTTCGATGTTTTCCGACGGTTTGTACTTGTTCTTGTTCACCCCATTCTCACCGAACATAACACAGTGTTCCCTCATAAATTTCCTACTGTACGAACACAATGTACAATGTGTTCCTGTCATGTATATTATCCGTTCCGCTGCTTACGTGCACACTGAACATCCCACATTATTTCCGTTTCTGGGTATTTGGGACCTCATTCTTATGGGAGTCCCTAGTGCAGACATCATACATGTTTCGTATATGAATGTTTGGATCTCATAGTGTGACTTCCTTCATAATCTCCCACACCTAGTACTATACTCTTCCTAGCTACGGGCCTCTGAAATTGATTTTGTCACGCTGTCACAAGCCTTTACCTCTGCAACCACGCATTTCCCATCTTGTGTTCACTGTATTTTTCTGTCGTATTGTCATGGGTATTTGCTGTTCCCGAAATAAGCCACACTATTTTCTGGACACCCTATATATTAATCGTGATAGAAGAACTTGATCTTAAATTTAGACTTTCGGAACAGATATATAATTTCAAAAAGCTACTTTTTGTCAGAATCTGGACCATAGTTAGAAGTCAAAATAATCCTTCGTTTTTTTAGGGTAGTACGTTATACAGGGTGTCCCATTTTAATCAAACCACTGGAATATTGCAAAGCACTGAAAGAAAATACAAAAAGTGTGCAGTGGAACATGTAGCGACAGAGGGGAAACAGCCTGTGGAGTTATGTCACATGGATGAAATATTCTAGATAATTACATAGTTTGTACAAGATTACAAATATCTTTCCACAGTTTGCAACACTGCGATGTGTGCTTTACGTATGTTGTTTATCATCACTAGAGGATGCCAAATACCTAATAATACAACGTAGTACCATTTGAAAAATTTAATCTTATACCGGGTTGGCAACACTGACAATCCGATGACATTGTTTTCATTCCTGATATCCACCATGTTGTTAGAAACAAATTTAAATCAACAAAATTTTCATCCAATGCGTCGTTTATGATTTATTGAGAATTATTCATTTTCTTCACATTGTTAGGCGTTGATTCTGGGCTCGAAGTTGGAATCACTGTACCTCGGAAATGAACCAGAATTCGAACAATGTTCACATAAACTTTTTTGTTTATCATGACTCATACTATCACCTCCGAAAGTATTGAACCTTTATCCCATTTGGAAAAAATATATTTGTGTTGATGTGGCAACACTGTACATGTGACATAACTCCATTGTGCATGGAAGGCTGTCCCCCCTCTGTCTCTACATGTTCCACTGCACACTTTTTGTATTTTCTTTCAGCGTTTTGCAATATTCCAGTGGTTTGATTAAAATGGGACACCCTGTATAATTGCGTTACGTTAATTGCCAGACATACGGAAGATTCTTATGTAACTCTCGTAATTTGTGAACATGTAATGTATTCTTGCCTACATTTTGTTTACAGTGCTTATTCTAACAACGCGTCACAAGGGTAGTACCGGCGCCCTATGAAAGAACAAGATTTACCGTCCCCTGGGGACTGTATGTAGTTTGTATATATTATTCGTTATCACACCACCCATTTGGCAGAGTAACTGGCACACTTCTTTTACGTGGTTTCCCCAAATAGGCCTATTTCACATAGTTAACACCTAGGTGATTTTCTAATAGGAAGATTTAATCCATCTTTCCATTCCATCCATGAGTGTTCATGTGATATTCCTTTCATGTTACGATTTTATTGATTGTGTTTGCGCCCGTTTTTATGTTACTGTTATTAAGCATTTGATTTAGTTCATCATATTTAAGTTTGCGTTTGTTGCATTTAATAATGTCCATACTATTCGGTTTATAATTTAACCGTAAAGGTATTTTAAGATAGTTTTTACGATTGACTACAAACTTTTTAACGAGCCTATGACTGAGCAAACAGGTGGATGTTGTTTGAGAAGTCAAACTCTTGGTTTGCTTTGAAAATTTTCTTTCCGCACTCCCAACCGTCACAGATGTAGTAGGAATGCTTACCTGTAGCTGGTTCTGATGGAGTTTATATTCTTACCTTGTCCCTTAGAAAGTATGAACTTCAAATTGCTTCAGCTGTTCCTCACGGTCTGTACGAGTTACATCGCCGCTTTCCCCCTCTTTCCGTGTTATGTGAAGATCTTTGCAGTTAGTCGACAGGTCGTTAGGTAGCTCTTCTAAGTTGTAGAGGAATCCACATCAACTTAGGTGTTCTTTGAATAAGTCGTATCGTTCCTTAACAGACTTGATAACTTGGTCTACTATTACTTAGAAATCTCAAACTTAAAGCGCTCCTCGACTGTCCGCTACACTCCCTCCTCGTCCTCTTCGTTATCAAACATCCTTTCTCTTCTTCGTTTTACAAACAACTTCAACCATCTCTACAATTTCCTTTGCTTTCGTCACAACCTCATTATATCCTCGGGAAGCTGCACAATAGCCCTTGCAGTCACTGAAACGGTGACGAGAAGAAACTCATTTCACAATCCCCACTTTGTTGCTCTGTACACGAGTTCCTGAAAATGATGACAAACTGACGTCTTTTTATCCACCATCCAGCTTCTGTGCATTACATAACACTTTTATAGTTTCTGGTACGTTAAAATCTTTTTACCACATCTACTTTGGCGCCCATGCAACTCGGTGTCCTTTACGGAAATACCGTTCGTACTGCCCCTCTCTGACAAAAAAAGATTTTCATGCATAACTTCCCAGATCCTTCAGCACTTTGACCGTCTGGTCAAACACCGGTCAAACACCGGTCAAACACCGATCATTTTTGACAGGAAAGACACGAAAAGTTACACACACACAGAAACCGAGATAATGTGATCATCCAACGCTATTGTGTTTTTCCGTTATTATATTGTATTGTTGTATCCAGAAGTTATTTTATTGTAAGTGTAACGGATAGTTAGTGTCAATGCTGGTTTTAGATCTATGTACTTTGATTATCCCATAGTTTATATTGGGATATTGAGTTCAAACTTAGACTTTCCCCAATAAAAGTTCTAGGTTTGAACCTCGCTGATGCCAACTAACAACCTTATTAATGCATTCTTGTGGTACTTACTCGTCTTTTTGCGCTAATATTGCACATACTTTTCTCAACATATATCGCGTATAACAGATAATGAAAGCAGCATTCCGTTATTCATGTTAATAGTTGAAGATTAACTGAACCATGGATTAAACCTTCATTTTAGATAGAATTTCATGATGATTTAACAGATTGACATTCAACTTTATTAATAAATTAGCACTACAACCAGATTTAAATTAATTAAACATATAACCGTCCACAAAACGACCGTGGATCAGTTAGTAGAGTGTTGGCTTAGTAATCGGATAGTCCTGGGAACGATCACAGTGGCCCCCCATCCTCACTAAGGATTTTCCAGGGTTTTCCTTAGTCATACCAGGCAAATGCGGAGATGGTACTTACTGGCTACGTCATAGCTACCTTCCAATATCCACCCTATCCTGACCTGATCCTACGTTACTTAAAGGTCATACATAAATCCAAATACGTAACCATCCAACATTTTAACGAAGTTGTAACCAACGTTAAAGAACTTTTAAAGAAAAAGTTTTAATCTTTTAAGTGGTGTTCAGTTTACCAATTTTTACATAGAAATGGTATCCATATTTAAGAATAAGGAGATGAAAATGTATGAACTTGAAAAGTAACATTTAAACAAGGGGAGGGGTATTTGAAATGCTCTAAAATGTGCAGTGATAGTATAAAAAAAAAACACCTGAGTAGAAGTGAGTAAAATATAGAGTTCTAGAACAAATTAGAAGAGAGATGATATGTGCGTGGATGAAAGAAAAAGAAAAAAGAAAAGAACTTCGTTATTTACGGAGAAACTGATTGTTTACAGAAGAAAGTTTGAGGGAAACGAGAGTGTGAAAAGAGAAAGTAATCGGGCTACAACTTCTCCATAATTTTTAAAACAGTTGAAAAGTAATTTCTTACAACAAAATGGGTGCTATATGGAGAAGACTAATCTACTTCTCTGAAGTTCTACATACTTTATGTTTCTTTCCTGAGTTTTCTTTGCTCGTAAATTGCCTGTCCTTCTCAAGGTAATGGTGAATCTAGGGACATAATCAAGAAAGTCCAGGCTTCGATAAATCTCACTCATCAAGAGGGAGAGGGAGAGGGAGAGAGAGAGAGAGAAACCGGTGATTGTGATGACAAAATGACTGCTTGGACGTACTGGATAGAGTTCGTCCTTATCGCTTGCAAACATGCAGCTCTAGCGACACAAATCCCCTCGAGAAGGTTATGAGAAGCCTAGTTAATAGCTGTGTGAACGGACCATTTAGCTGTGATGTAGATGACAGTGTAAGAAGGAGATAGAGGGGTGGGGGAGGGTGGGAGATAGAGAGATGCCACCTTTATGTTTTAGAGCAGTTAATGAAAGGAAACAGTGTAGTATACTTACCCGTCCTTGGTCCTGAATTATCTTTCTCAGAAGACGTTTGAAACTACGGTACTTGGAAGCAAACTTCTTGTTTTAACACCTTTTTGGTTTTCGCTAATAAGATATGAGTATCGCACTATTTATTTAGCAAACTTTTGATACATCTTACATGAAATTTTACATTGGAGACAAAACAACAACAAAGGAAATGCTTTGGGAAGCAATGCGCCCTGGATTTATTGAAGGTACCATCCCAGTATTTACTTGGTACGACCGAGGGAAAGTAAAAGAAACCTCAGAGAGGATGGATCGTTGCTAAGCCCGAGTGCGACAATCTCATGAGGGACCCAAATGAAAACTCAACCCAACCATATACTGTGTTTCTTTCAGAACACATGCTCTGGGGGTATTTTAAAGTTTTAGAGGGGTCAAAGAAGAGAGAGGGTGTAACCCTCTATTGGGAGTCACGCACCATGGTGGGTAGCAACAGAAAGGAGCATAGGCTCCATAGCAAAAATAAAAATGTAGTTTATAGAAGGAAATGGACGAAGTATGTGGATTATGTTGACAGCAAATTAGTGAAGCATTTCCGTATCTACTATAAATATGAAAAATCATGATTTATATCCCACATTCATGCAACTACTATAGCCATTCGTTTATTTACTATAACCCTCGTTTATCAGGACTTGATAGAGCCGGATCTGTTCCGCATGAATGAAAGTCTGAATATAGCATATGGACGATTTTTCTCATGTAATAAGCACCTCTGAATACAGGTATACAGTAACAAAATAGTTTATTTCACAAAAGACAACATTTATTTTAATTGATTAAAAGCAAGTACAGTATAGCACTGCACATTTACACTGCGGAGAATTAATTTTGAAACTGACGAAAAAATTACTTCAGTTTCCTTGAAAATTCATTCCCGGATAAACGAGGTTTTAGTATACTAATAGTAGCTTTCTCTCTCTCTCTCTTTCATACACACACACATTCACACAGGCACGCACACATACATTCAAGAGGTACAGTGCATGATTGTCGCGTCCCGTTTTAGAAAGTCCTGTTCTTTCGAAAAATCATTACGTCGACTTATTACCCCCGAACGCTGAGGTTTTTTTGTTTTCTGCACAATTACTAGCCACCTCTGCATAATGTTCGCAGTTTCAGGGACGAAATGTTCAATACGTTTTACAACGGGAAAAATATTGCAATTTACGCTTCACTAGGACAGGTTGTAATTCTTGTAGAACAATGAATGAGCCCTTGTACTGTTGCTACAATATTTTTTTTTGTTTAAATTGGATTGGTGGTTGACTCAGTCTGGGAGGTAATACCCCTCGTCGCCCCTCTGAAAAGAACATTTCCCATATATACACCCTGTTGCAACGTGAAGATTAGGGTGATTGAGCGTGAGGAAGAAATTGAAAGGTGAAAGAAAGTGAGGGTCAGAATGCAACGTGAGTGTGATGGTGAGTGAAGGGAAACTGACAAATGTGGATGAGTGTGAGTGAGGGCGAAGTTAAAACGTGTGAGGCTGAATCGAAGACATGAGAGTGAGTGGAGTAATGACGTATGGAAATGTGAGGATGAATCTCAAGGAGGTTTAAAGAAACACATATGGTATAGTATATATCTCATTGCCACCATTAGTGTTCTGCATATAACAGCAGTCCCTTCTAAACAAATTCAGCTGCCGTCTATATCTTACACTTTCTTATTGAGCTAGCTGGCGATCTTTCTCGATATTGACAAAGATTTGTTTCTCTTTTTCCCTTCCCTTCTATCATTCCTCTAGTCCACCCTAAATGAGCATTGCGTTTAGTGTTTACTGAATCAGCCATTGTTAGAAGAGGATGTGCTACGTAATTTAATGACCAATTCAATTGTTTCTCAAACTTATTTCATAACAGTCCATAGTTTTATAAGTGGACTATTTAGTATTTGAGTATGAAACGTGCTGTGACATCATTGTATTTCCCCTACACGTATTGGAAAACGAGTTTCACATTTAACCCAGCCCGCCTAAAAATATCTTTAAAATCCAATGAAATCATAAAATCAGAGATTCGTAGATACCGTTTTCTAAGCAGTTGAATAAACTTAAAATAATCGCTCGTTCTACAATACTAAATGAACACTGCAGGACGAAATGTGTCTGTTTTTACATGTGATACTTCCTCCTCTATCATTGCCTTCTCCTAAAACTCCTCTTCCCTTATATTTGAAGCCGTTCTCAAGATTGGCTTCTCAAGTTTTCTCTCTTTTCAATCACGGTTCTTGTAAGTTCTAACGGCAACCACTATAATATGTACTTTACAGAGACCACGAGATATATTAATTAAATGATTCACGCAAAACGTTGACTTACGTATCTCTGTGGGTGTATACGACCATCATTATTATTTTATGCAACTGTGTTTCTGTTGTTGCTTCAATATCCTTGTTAAATGCCGATCTCAATCATTATGCAGCACGCGGAGTTCGACTTTCCATGCTTGATATTTCTCCTCCATCTTTGGCGCCTCTTTAAATACGACTGAAAATAAATATTCGGTGAGAGCATCTGTGCATGGGATACTGGCCTCCTATTTTGACCAGCTTCCTTCATCTGGGCACGGTCAAATTCAGTTAGTACTGTACACCCTCTCACTACATACGCTACGTCAGCTAGCCTCAGACTACTGACACATCAAATTGATCCGCAGCTACAATAGTTTACCGGTATGAGAAGTGCTATCAGAAAACTGAACTAAAAAATCTTTGACGTTTCTGTGGCAATGACAGTTGAAATTACAATTGCTATGTAAAAAGAGAATGTTGTAATGATGTAGGGGGACTGAAATCGTGATATGTACCCCGACGTCCCAAAAACATTTCTCAGGACGTGACGGGACGCCGGCTTTTCTGCTATCACGAAAGAAAAATAGAACGATTAATGTTTCCATTACAGGTATAGAAGCTCAAAAGGGTAAAAAATAAAGAACTGGAGGAACACGTGCAACATTGGACGTTGAACTGGATTGGCTACACAACTGACGGACCAATCAAATTCGTCATTAGTGCTACGTGTTCCTCTTTGAAGCAGGACAGGGGGTGTGGCTATAGATTTAAATGATTATAGAATAATATTCTTTGTCAACACCTGCAACAATGTGAAGTTATTATTGGAGATAAGAGAACCAAAGTATATTCCTTAGTCAGCAGTCAGCAGCGTAGCGATAGCTGTGACGTACGTGAGTGTTGAACGTAAAATTTACATTATTTTAAAGTTACTTTTTTTATCTGCATAGTGCCTGTGTTAGTCAAGGTGCTTTTAATGTTGGATCATTCATTGCCAACAAATGCGATTTTAAAAAAATGGTGTTGTTTTAACGACAAAAAAAGAGTGACAGTGTAACTGTTTTCTATTCTAAGTGCTGTGTCATGTTTTCAATCAGCTATGATGAAAAATCAAACATAACGAATTATATCAAATCTAAAAAAAACACACACACACAAAACATAAAACAGCCCTTGAGGCTGCATTAACCACTGAGAAGATAGTTTCCGTTTACTCCTGTGGAATCTAGCAAACAGTGTTTGGAATTGGCCATAGGTGACGGTACTATATTTTTGTATTTGATACAGTCAAACACAGTTTTTATTTCATGAATTGCCCCTGCAAAATTGTTAAAGAAGTACATTCACAAGAAAGAAATGCATAAGCGTCCCTCTGAATTGGAAAATGGTAGATTTGTATCGTTTTGATATTTACCTCAAAACACGAGGCCATAGTGATAGTTGGCTCCAGTTCTTATCTGTTATTATTATTATAAAAATGTCGGAATAAAAAATTATAATGTTGAAATTCAGCAATTTTCAAAGGAAAATTTCGGAAATCTCATCATCTAAATTATGCAACTTCTTGACAAGTCCAGATTGACCAACAAGATAATTGCATTATCAGATGAATTATGACACAAATATTAACTTTGGAGGAATCAACCTCGCAGGAAAGGTTAACGTTTTTCTTTCCTAAAATAAAGTCAAATCTATATGCAAATAGATTCGAGCTGTGTCACGCATATTCCAGATCTTTTCTCTGTACTTCATAACTTGATCAAGATCGCAGCACGAAACAATTGACAAACATTGGACTGTGGTTATGATAGGAAACCGTTCTCTTTTTCTGTGCATGTACGAAAAATCACACTGGAACTGAAAACTGAGAACCTGCAATAATGCAAAATAAATCTCTAGGTGCTATCTCAGAATTATTGCCAATAACTGCAAAGATTAACATTTATTTGATACATTACTGGTTATATCAAGGCACTTCTCCCACAAATTTTAAAAGTGTGTGAAATCATTTAAGTCACCTTGACCGGATTGGCAAGCTACATAAGGCTGACTGGATAGAATAGTGTCGCGTCTCACGTCTTTTAACTTTTGTGCTAATTTATTTTCCTTCTTTTACAGGATGCCTCTTAATAATGGGATGTGATTCTGTTTTATGGGATCAAATATCGAATTCATCCCCGTAATAACAACATTTTGCATAAATTGCTTACATTGATATATTCATGTATCTTTTAACTCTCGGTGTGCCAATATCTGGACGCACTAAGTCCTGACTCAAAAAGGTGAACAAAAACTTTTTGTTCTGTGAAAAGCTTGCAATATGATGAAATTGATTCTTTTAACTCACACAAATAAGTTTTGACAGCTTTATGTGTAAATTCACTTTCGCCATGATGATGTAAGTCATAAACGGTCGAATTACTTTCAAATTCTTTAATGAAGAATACTTCATTAAAATACTTCAAAACTTTCAAATTGGTAGAGCGCTCACCTCTGGTGCTAGGAATAGTCGTCGTACTTAAATGAATCAGTAAATTCTGGAAACAACATTTCTTTGATCTCTTCTCGCAAAGTTGTTGGCGACTGACCTCATAGCGCTCTAGTTACATGTCTGAAATACTTCTTTGCGAACAGTTTTGAAATTCATTAAAAATAATTTATTTTTACCATCCTTCTGTTTCTCAGAAAGATTTACAAAATACTCAGTAATCTTGTTTTTCAATTTCGTTTTGCTTCCACACTTTTATCACAACATAACGATTTCAGACGTTTTTATCTTTATAACTCGTACAGTTTACATTGGCTCTTTATCACAGAATCCTTTACCGGAGCTACCAATTCAAATGTCAGAGGGTAAGGTCAGGCACCTCCCTCACTATAGTAACACATGTATGGTGTACATTCACTGTACAAAATTTTGTGCTTTAATCTAGTGTGTAACGATTTCACCTAATTTTGACGCTAAGCGACTCATTTAGTTTTTCATTTCTACTTTTAAACATAAATTAAATTAAATGCATAAGCATTAATTCTTATAATGGAGTGTAGAGTATGCTTGAAACTTTAGTGTAAAAGAATTAAATCGTCGGAGATAAGATCAACTATTTTAAAATGCTATTATTTTAGTTTGAGAATATTAATTCCTATATTAATAAGCATATTTAAAGACAGTTCTTTATACTATAAGATTGCTATCTTGTGCTTGAATGCAATGACTGCTATAATTATATCGTAAAATCTACCATTATTGATTAACAAGGTGAAACTACTGATGAAAAATGAATGATAAATCTATTCGTTGGATTTATTTATGATAATTCCTTCTTGTGTTTATCTATTCAGGAACTTTCAACATAATTAAATTCCTAAGAACTAGTTATAGAAATATTTGTATGAGGACAGAACACAAGTTATACCATCACTTACATAAGATTAGATCAAATTAATTTTATGGGCGGGACATCACATACATGTATACCATAAAAGACGTAACATTTATTTTTACATCTCGTAACACTAAAGTACACTTCGTCATAAAAATTGGTGCTAGTTACAGGAATAAAAGATACTTGAAACGACAATACACTAAGTTTACACGTTTTATATACTTTTTTGTGAAGTAACTATTGTTTTCCTCTTAAGAAGCATATGCAATGCGTATTAAAGAAGTTACCGCTGCTATTCAACTAAGATTCGTGAATGCTCCATTCTTTTGATAGCGTCTCGTACAAATATTCATTTTATAAAATAGGTTGGCAACACTGACAGCTGGGGTACTTGAGGACAGTGACAGCCACAGTATTTTTTTGATGTAGAATTATATTTATACCAATGTTAGTGCAGATAGGTATAACGTAATGGAAACAATTTGAAAACAAGGAAAGTTCTGGTGACTCTGAGATAGTCTAGTCAATACATATACAATAACACATCTCTACTCTTTGTAGTTCCTGAAATTAAAATTTTAACACAGGTTGGCAACGCTGACAACCGAGTGCTTGGAGAAGCAAACACCCATAGTATATATCTATTGTGTTGTATAATGTTTATGCCAAGTTTGGTGCTGCTACGTCTAAACATAATGGAAGGAATTTGAAAATAATGAATTTTATAGAAAATTGGTTGGCAACACTGAATCGCTGCACCAATCAGACTGCTCCGGGGGTTCCGACCTATTCCAGCCAATATATTTCCAGCAACACATTAAACACCTCTCTACACCTTGTAGATATAATTTCTGGACACGTACGGATGGATTGTCGGATGGACTGAGTGGAATTACTGTATATTGTTTCTTTTTCTATAGCCACGCTATCAAGGGACCTAAAAAACGTGTATTTTTTTTTCAGAATGTTAATTTGTAACCCTGTTTCTATACTTAGTGTTTCAGTAGTACATATTTAAACACTAAAATCTGAGTGTATTCTAGATTCAGTGCCATTCAAATAAAATAACTCTGTAATTGCTTAAAGACCGTTGAAGTTGAGTAAAATTCTCAAACATGGCAGACAGACCCTCTACTCTGCTAGATTGATTAGAAGCTCGATATTCGGTGTCCAAGAGACCAAATTTTCATCTTATGGTTTGTCCCAATGATCAAAGCTTTGACATCTTACAGCCTTTTCACCACAAAAGTGGGAACTTCTATAATCATCTATCAAAGGTTTCTCTCCCCCCTTCCCCCCCCCCCTCTCTCTCTTTTTCTCACTACGTCAGCGAGAAAGAGAGACTAAATTCTGGGAATTCAATAACTGGAGAAAAGATTTTCAACCACGAAAGAAGGAGAAAACGAAGAGTTCACAACAAAACTTTTATTATGAACATTCTTCTCTGGATCTTACTTCATCTAATGTTTCGCGCCGCAAAAACCTGGATAAAAAGTTGATACATTCTTCAGGAGATGAAAAAAGAAAACAGAGATGGCACTCGCGAAAGTTTTGACCTTTAAGGTCAAATTGCATGTGAAACTGCAAATCTAGAAAGTTTATTTCTGAAAGAAAAATCATTTTAACTGTCTTTTCTCCATCTTTCTTGACTTTCTGCGTTTATCCCTAAAGATTATTTGGCTTTTGAAAGATCAAAGCAGTATGCACTTATTATCTAATTGTAAAGCATCTTTATGAACAGAATTACCGAACAAGTACAGAGGATAAAAGTTTTCTGCTTAATATATTTTATTGCAAAAGAAATTCCTATGGCAAAAGAATGTATATTGGAAACGTTATTTGATTACTCGGGAAATAGGGGAGGCACGAGAGAGAATTTCAGTGATTAGATCCAGACTGTGACGTCACAAAAATGAACCGCATTCTTTTTTTTCTGTTGTAAGCACCGAACAATACCCTGGTTTTCTGATTTGTTTATCTAAGTTTAATTTATACTGACAGTACAAATGTCTTGTTAGGATCCTTAATAGCATAGCTAACACGGAGGGACCATTATAATTCCGCTCAGTTTGTCCGTCCGTCTGTACTTTTCTACACTACAAGGTGTAGGGAGTTCGTTGAGGTGTTGTTGGAAAGCTGTTGGCTAGACTACTTCAGGACTGCCAGTACCTTCTTAACTGGTGCAGTTGGTCAGCGTTGCCAACCCATTTTCTACAAACTTGAATATTTCCTATTCCTTCCATTACATTAGACTTAGCAGCGCCAAACTTGGCATAAACATTATTCCACATTAGTAAAGTTCCGTATGACTTTTGGAATGTCACGTTCATTCGTTAAAATCTAGTGAAAAAGATCTGTGGCTTTGTGTATGGTAAGGTAAATATTCCACTTTTCCGTTTTCTGTGCACATTCGCAGTCAGGACGGTTTCTTATTGTAACCATGCATGCAATTCTGATCAAGTCTTGTTGCGCAATCTTGATCACTTCTCTACGCAGAAATGAGAAATATCCTCACTGAATGGGAATTCCTATCTCTAACTGACAAATAGAAAACTGATTAAAATTGAATATATGCAAAACGGTTAAGGTAATCAAAGCGAGACTTTCAAAACACAATACTAACTAGATGTAGTATGTGAACCTAAAAACAAACTTGCTACCCGTGAAACAGTGTTGCCAACTCACCACAGTTTTTTTGTTAATTTGCTCTCTATATTAATTATATCAGTACAAAACCCCGTTTGGGGTAAAAGGAAGAGTGACGCAAG
>JAGDQP010002975.1:54041-92969 GCA_022664845.1 Lepisma saccharinum
CTTGCGTCACTCTTCCTTTTACCCCAAACGGGGTTTTGTACTGATATCACTTATTTTGTAAGGCTGCCTATAAAATTTAAAGAATACAGTAATTTGAATTAAAAGCTTCTCTTTAAAAAAAAAAGAAAATATTGTGTTCCTCAGAGTTCCAACTTGCGAACTTACACGATTTTCTTTTTTTTTTTTAATAAAAACACTCAATCGGGATTTGAACCCGCGAACCCACGCGGTGGAATCAAGAACGCTAATTGTTAGGCTACCGAGGCTTCGCGCTTGCACTGATGGAAACAGATATTTATTGGAAACGGACGGTGGTCTACAAAGACTCTTGTCTTGTAACAAAGAAAAGCATTTCCTGCTTCTAAACGTGATTTATAGCATTATGAGTATATTGCAACAAGTCAGTAAATGTTGAATGACTTTGTTGAAGACTATTTATTGCCTATAAAGCACAGTTTGTTTCGATTAAAGGGCGAGGTGGATAACCGATAATGTATAGCATTTTTTTTTCATAGCAACAAGAGGCAGGATGCAATCCCGCGCAAAACATGCATTTATATTCTTGACAGAAAGTACATTTTAAATTACTCACCATGGGAACGTGGAGGTTAGATAAAATTAGGTACGGTCATGTATCTTTACATTTTTCTCCTTTACGTAATGCCCAGATGGGTGGAGCAGCGGCGGAGAGTGTTCTCCGTACGGGCTCGTATTTAAAAAGTGGCACGTGTCACTATGGCGGAAGGATATAAGATCGATTTTGCTCCATATCTCGAAAACCGTAACTCCTATCAAAAATCTAAGCTTGGACCCCTAAGCTTGGACCCGCAATTGACCCCTAAAATCTCCCGGTACCACCCATTTGGGGCTAAAACAAAAAGACACACAGAATGACGGACATACCTTTCCATCATTTGTGAAAATTTTGTGATTCGGTTAAAAAAGTCGTAACTTTTGAACCGCTACACCGATTTTAACGTATTATACACCGTTTGAAACGTATTGAAGCATAGAATAAGATCCAGTAAGTTTCGGCCGCCTATATTGTCTGGCGTCAGTGCTATTCTAAAAAATGTGAAATTTTGATATTTTTTTCAAAGCGTCCTAGGGGGTCGCAAGGAGATCCTACAGACCCAATGTTTTTCCTGTGTCTTAGTATTGGAAAGAGCTTTCAAATGTAAGTTCAAGCATCAAAATCGGACTTATACTTCGGTAGATCCGAAACTAACTGTATACTATCTGAGTGCCGCTAACAGTGTCCTTTGCCAGCGTCACTCGAAGAACTGCCGTTCTTCATGATTATACATTTTAAGAAAGCAATTGTCACATAAAATACTGATGATGTGATGTCTGATGATACAGTGTTGCAAACTACAGGATATACACGGGTTGGAAATTCACAATAGCGGGAAAATTTGTGTGTCCACACAAAGAAGCGATACCAAGAATTAATTTAAAATCACAAGTGAAAGCGGATTCTCGCAAGTGAATATCTACAGGAGGAAAAGGGAAAATAGTGAGTAGCAGCAGTGTTGCTAATTATATAGTTCGTGATAATCGAGCACATAATGCTGCAGAAACATACAAAGTAAAATTAGTAGCGCGGAAGGATTTAACATATCAAATGCAGCAAGGACTACAGGAATGTGTAAAGAAGACATGCAGAACGACTTCCTGTTAGCTTTCATTATGTAAGTGAACTTTGAACAATGTTTATGCACAGAACACGCTTCTGTGCATATTTTCTGCACATAACCTACTATCTTCTGCTAGTACAATGTCGCGTAATGATTCTGACTTATCGACGTATATCATCCCAAGTATGCTATCGAATCCAAGCCGTTTCACGCATTGACGTGATGAGCATATCTGTTGCCATTTTCTCCGTTCTACTTCCATTCGACATGTTGATCAGTGCGTTTATTACGTGTGAAACAGATCTACAGATTAGGATAGCAATAAGGAAAGCGTCATTGACTATACTATGAAGAAACTCATCTGTGGATCTATAAATAACGTGGTGAGCACAAGTGTGGTTACATATTTTGTCAGACGTTCGTCATGTGTGGATGGGGCGGACATATGAACTTTTTTTAAGGGTAACACAAAACAACTGGACACTTTAGATATGTGGTTGAATAGAATTGACGGTACAAGACGGACAGAGACAATACATAACAAGGAAGTGTTACATAACTTTGGTGCGACACGAATGCTGCTGCACTTAATGAGAACGAGCCAACAGAGTCTGTACTGGCGAATGCTTTTGTAGGTGTCGATGAGGGGAAAGCACACGCGTAAAACGGTAGATATCTTATGTGTATCCGCTTTCATTCGGATTTTTCATGTTACTATTGACACCTCTTCTTTTTTGGACTCTCATATTTTCCTACATTTGTGTATGTCTATCCTATGTGTCTCCTGTAGTTTGCAACACTGTATCATCAGATATCACATCAGTAGTTGGTTTTGTGTCACAAGAGCTTTTTAAATGTGTAATTATTATTTTACAGAGCTATTTGACAAAATCAATTTTGTGATAGGTTGGCAATACTGTTTCACAGGTGGCAAGTCTGTTTCTGGTTTCACATACTATACCTATTTGGTAACGTTGTAAAAATTTCATTTTAATTGCTTTAACGGTTTTCATATACTCAATTCTAACTTACATACTGCCGTTATGTCACTTCTGTGAATTTCGAGGTTTCTTTCTAGCTCCTTGTTGACCGCACCCTAAATTTTGGTGATCTCCATATCGACGGTTGAAAGTGAAAAGGGAATAAGCACCAAATAATCATTTTTCGAGAAGCTCAAACGAATGTCTTTTAAAAGTCAGCGCTTGTCAAAGTTTTCTTGTATTTATTTCCAATAAATTCTGGATATCCTACGTACATAGGCAACCAAAAGTACTTTTAAGTATTTTGGGTTGTCTACCGTGTAGGGGCTATAAATATTTAAAAACCCAAGATCCGAGGAGATGGAAGGTGAAAACTAGACAGGAAACAGATGTGAATATGAAAAATGAAACGTTGGTTGTAGATGAAAAATGAAGAGTACAAGGTGACTGAAAGAGCGTGAAAGAGAGGAAATTACGATGCAAAACATATGCATACAGTCCGCATCCACTTCTCACCTTGCGGTTAAATATAATTAATGATTTAAAACGAATGCCAGGTTCTGTTTACACCAGAACTGTTCCTTCTTGTTTTTTTACGAATTTTGAGTGACAGTTTGCTAACTGAAAGTATGCAAAGAGAGTAAAAATGAACAAGATATGTGTTTCAAACTGCGTATGGTTATAATCTTAGAAAACAGACTTTTTTTTTAAAGCTCACGTGTATTTTCATTGTTTTGACATGTCACGGTTATTTCAAAAGTTACTAGGTTTCGAGGTACAAGAAATTAATAACTTTTGTTGAATTACTAATGAGTTAGCGTATTACTATAATGACAAGATATCTTGTCTTTTTCTTACAATGGAGTGAAGTAATAGAGCTCTTTTCTTAAAAAAGAAATGTAATGTAATCACATTTCCTTTAGAAAGTAACATTTTGTGTACTAATTATGCTTGACAAGTTCAACGATGAATTTGTCTTTCCAACTAAGCTAAAGATTCCACAAAGATCGTACATTTTCCCTTATCACTAAAAGTTTCATCTGCTTTTAAAATTCTTCCTACATGCTGAGAGGAAGAACTAATGTTCTTATTGGGCCGTATCTCCAAAGCTTGTCCAGTTCCAAACATATATTGATTCATGGCTTTTTTTGAAAGTTCTTAATAAGACTAAAGTATCATAAAATGAAAGGACTTTTGTGAATTGTATTAGAAACATAGAGTAGCAGAAGTACCAGGTGTGTAAATATGAAACCGGAATTTGTATATAGACGGCGTTAGCTGTCACTGTGGTTACCGTAAAACTGCGTCCTTGGCGCCACTTGCTTGTTTTGACTGCTGATAACGATTTGCAACTCACAACCAGACAAGTTTCATGTCATAGTGTAGTGTTTACGAACGTTGAACATGGAGCAATTTGTACCTACAAACAACGATGTGCAGACAGCATTGATTTCTTGTTACCATTTGAAGGAAACTGCTGCAGAATCGTATCACATGCTTGTCGAAGCTTACGGTAATCATGCTTTTGGTAAGTCACAGTGCTATGCGTGGTTTACAAAATTTAAAAGTGGCGATTTTGACGTGAGAAGCGAAGACCACCGAAAAAGTTTGCAGACAGCGAATTAAAGTTTTGTTGGATGAGGATGACGTTCAAACGCAACAACAACTCGCGGATCAATTAAATGTGACACGAAAAGCAGTTTCCATACATTTAAAAGTCATGGGTAAGATTCCGAAGGTGGAAAAATGGGTTCCACATACATTGACTGAACGACAGCAGGAAAACCGAAAAAACACTTGCGAAATTCTGCTCGCCAGGTACAAAAGGAAATCATTTCTCCATCGAATTGTAACTGGTGACGAAAAGTGGATCTATTTCGAGAATCCCAAGTGTAAAAGATCATGGGTAACTCCAGGAGAACCGGCGACATCGACTGCAAAACCAAATCGCTATGGACGGAAGAGAATGATTTGTGTTTGGTGGGATCAGAAGCGATCTATTATGAACTGCTGAAACCCGGCGAAACCGTTAATATCCAACGTTACCGACAACAGATAATCGATTTGCATCAAGCTTTTCATGAAAAGTGACCAGAATTTGACCAAAGACAACATAAAGTGATTGTGCTTCACGAGAATGCATCCTCCCACACAGCAAAACCGGTCAAGGAAACGATTGCCTGGGAAATCCTTCCGCATGCGGCTTACTTACCTAACGTGGCACCTTCCCATTTTCACTTATTTGCATCCATGGGACACGCACTTGCTGACCAGCGCTTCACATCTTACGGAAATGTACGAGAATGGATTGATGACTGGTTTGCAGCACAAGAGGCACAGTTTGTTTGGTCTGGCATACACACATTGCCGGAACGATGGCAGAAGTGTATCGCTAGCGATGGCCAATACTTCGAATAAAATAGTTCTTAGCATTGTCATCCAATCACTGTGTCTTTTCTGTACATAAATTCCTGTTTCATATTTACGCACCTGGTATTGAACCGTTCTGCTAGCATAGTAATACTTATTTTCGTTTTCAAAATTTTTACTTGGATATAGTAGTTCATAGGTAACATCATAATTTTGACTTAAGTATAGGTAGCGGCCATACTTTCCTTCAAATCTGCGAAATTTGTCCTGATTACAAATTACATTAAGGTAATCACTGAGTAGTGTTGTTAGTAAGTATGCAGGGTGTTTAGAAGAAAAATGAAACTTTCAGGGTTTAAAACTCTTAAAAAAGGAAGCAAAAAGAATCTCAAAGAACAGAGGTCAAGAAGGTATTTGTGGCGGGGAAAATCAACTCTGAAGTTTTAAATATTGCTAAATTTGTATTAAAAGTATGTCAAAATTCAGGAAGTATAACGCTATAGTTTCTTCCATACATTTAATATTTTATTGGATAATATTAAAACTGCACTAAAATCACAGAAAAAGTTTCGAAAATTGAGGATTTTTTTTTAATTTTTCAAGTTTGCTGTTTAAAAATATCGAAATATTGCTGGAGAAACCATAACTGTCTGGAAATTTCCATGAACTTGGATAATACAGACCAGCTACCAGTTTGTTTTCAGGAATACTAGGAGTAACAGAAAATAACTCTGAAACAAGATTTGAGCACAATCTACCGTGTTGCTCAGTTAGAATTCGAAAGCTTTACTGACTAGACTAAAAATTGCCAGTGAAGAAAGCACTACACGAAAACAGTACAATGGGATAGAAATACGTTACTCAAAACCTTGAAAACAAACCAAATTACTCCCATGACTTCCGCCATGATTTAATTTCACTTTTTTTCTATTTGTCAATTAGGGATCACAATCCCCCATTCAATGAGAATATTTCCTATTTCTGTTGATGTGACTAATCAAAATGGCGTCAGCAAACACTTGATCAGAATTTCATGCACGGTGACGATAAGAAACAGTTGTCTCTTTCTGCGCATGTGCAAACATGATAATTGAGATCTTCCAATAAGGTAAACGAAATCTCTCCGAGTTTTTTTTTTCACAATTACTCAAAATATATGCAAAATACTAACATTCATATGAAACATTACTGGATATATCTAGGCACTTACTCAAACTGTGTACTGGGATGCAAAACTGACAGTGATAGGTATGCTCTTTTAATAGATTTTCGATATAATTGTCACTATAATTTTGGGGCTCTAGATAAAGAGCATAAAACCAGTTTTCCCAAAAATCTTCAATGAAAATCCTGGAATTACTAAAGGTTATATACTAAACAGTCTATTAATACTGACAACTGCAGTGTTTAGGTTCCTGAAAATCCACAATACTGGTGTCGAATAATATTTATGCCAAGTTTGGTGCATCTAGGTGTAGCTGAATGGAAGCAGCTTTTTAGTTTTTAGAAAATGGGCTGGCAATACTGAACCACTGCACTAATCAGGAGGGTTTCAGCTAGTTTAATCAAGGTTTTTGCTAAGACACCTCACGCACTGCTCTGCCCCTTGTAGTTCCTGATATTTAATTTGTGGACACGGACGGACACCATGAGCGGGAATAGAAGGTTCCTTTTGCTATAGCTTTTCTATCAAGGAACCTAAAAGGGAAGTTTAAAAATCTTCATTCTTATTACTTCGCTGTTTTGGTTTTACACAGTTAATTTTATTGAGCTTAATATTGTTGTGGAATATTTATATTCAACGAACATTTCAGTGACATGAATACATCTAAGCACTTCCTTTTATTTCATTCAGTGTGATAACACACAATTGTTGTTCAAACAATTATTTGACGTAGTGATTCATAAATACATGACAATGTACCTAATTTCCTGATACGAAGATAATAAGTGGTCAAAGCACACATTGAAGTTCCACAATTTTCTACTTAAGATAGAGAGAGTAGAAAAAAAGAGATGCTCACCCATCTGTTGGTTATTTCAAAAACTCCTAAGTTTTAAACTAATTATCTACAGCAACCAATAGTAATTTTCTCACGGGCTTTTCTTGGCTACATATCTTTACCTTATATACAACTGCTTAATATTTATACTATTCGAATTCAATTTTTTACTTATTTTTTCGTGAAATCTTTTCTCTAAACTAGCATGGACTTGTCTAAAATATCTGTTCAAGTATTTCAGAATCTCAGTCTAATCTGGTTATTATTTCTTCGATGTTTCTTCCTGGATATCTTCGGCCCAGTCGTAACCATCTCTCCCTGGATTAGTATTGAATGACTCGCTACCTGGTGCTCCGTCCCCGTTGTTCGGCTTAACGAATGGTGGACTTTAAATTAACAGAGAAAGATTTCATGAGTTCATTCGTAATTTTTTTTCTGTGTTAATTTCAACATTTACCATGCCCAAGGTCATTTGTGCAAGGCTTTTCTAGAAACTTGTGTTTATTCTAATAATTATTTTTAACTTGAATTGTTATTCAGATTTTTCATATAATAAATTGACACCATGGCCTACGAAACTCGCAAGTTCAATAACAAATGTTAGCCATTAGATTCTATCATTACGAAGATGAACTCAGTTTTCATCAGTAATATCTGTTGAAGATGCATTCCAACGACGTCTCGGCCTTCCACGGTCTTTCTTTCTCTATGTCTCGTCAACCACGATAGAACAGCGCCACTCACTTTCAAGTCAGAGGGACGTAAGTTACATTGCAAAATAGTACCCCATTCTGCCTTCCCCGCGACAATATAATCTTCGTTTTTCACTCACGTCCGAGCTAAGTTACCCGACCATCTTAGCCGTCCTTACTTCATTCTTCTAATATCTCGAGAATCGTGTAGTTTGTGGTGTTCTTCATTATGCAGTCTCCTCCATTCTTCGGCCATCTCTTCCCGTTTCTTTAGTTATATATTAGTACAATGTAAATGGTCCTCACAAACGAAATACACCCCTAACTACTTGTTTGTTAAGCTTCTAATGAGACTTGTTTGTTTGTTTATACTTCTAGGTTAATTATTTGATTACTTATTGGTTAACACCGATTTTAATGTACGAGTAGGCCTATTGATACGTCACAAAATTACCTATATTTAAATTTTACAAAAATTCCTAATTTGGCAAAGAAAGTTATAATTATGGAGACTAGAGCCGCTGTTAACTCACATTCTGTTACCAAGTAAAGAACATGAATTAATAATATCACTTGTTTTATACCTGCTGTCCATCAAATTGTCCGTCTATTGGTCTTTCTAAATAGGTATTTGTTCTCAGCTTTTATATCGCTGAACGAATTTTAAGATAATCTATAACTTTGAATGAATTGTTGAAAAGAAGTAAACCATTTTCATCATCCTTGTATATCTGAGTTTCTCCTGTCTTCAATTATAGACATGCTTTTATGTTTTATGTTGGTAAATAAATAATTCACAAGCATACTCAATCCACTACTGAATGAGGCCTCTCCTGGAGGGAGGAGTTGGCCTACTGCTCCCACTCTGACCAGATATGTTGGGAGAGGAGAATCGAAACAGCAGCTCGCCAATTCCATCACGATGCTGGGTGGGCACCGTTCCAGATGCTCTCGCTTTGGAAAAAATCCCGTGGCGGAGCTAGGAATCAAACCCGGAACCCCACGATCAGTTCCTCATAAATATGACAATCCTGTTCGAACTGTGAACAGCTTGAAGTAAGGAAATTGTATTAATAGTTACGGTACTAATAACTTATTTCGTAAGTTGTATGATTGCATTATTAAAAGAATTACACTTAAATACAATACAATGATTTTGAAAATAATAAAATAAAGTTATTGTAGAAAACATAAGAATGTCACCTCAAATGCATTTCAAAGAACTGGAAAACTTTTGCATGTTATAAATGTTTGTATCATCGTTATAATTTTCAATACGGTATATTTAATGGCCTTTAGGCATCTTAGGCTCAGGCTGGGATAGGGTGGGGGAGAGGATGTTGAAGATATACATCCAGGGCCTACTTTGCAGATGTCATCCCTGCATTTTCATGATGTGACTGAAGCAAAGCCTTGAAAAAACGTAAGACCTCCTGAATGCTAAGCCGACGCTCTACCACTGAGCTACTGCCGCTCGGTGTCAATCATAATTAAAGTAACTTATTTTTGCTACTGTGAGTATAATCCATGCTATTCTAAATCATAATGTATTACTAAAAGTAAATCTGAAAACTTATATATAGCTCTTATTTGTTATAACAAAATGAATAAATCTTCGAAATATTTATTTCAGAAGTATATTTTGTATCTAAAACTGCAGTTTATTTTCTGTCATTCTATTCATAACACCAGTATTGCAGAAAATAAAGTGTGTTATTATTACCATCACTTTATTATTCTGTAATAAAATAAAAATAAAATAAAATAAGGATCTTTGATGAAAGTAAATTGATGCAGGTACTGCAAGAAGATCTCCTAATATGAACAAAGAAATTTGTTTTATGATGGACTGACTTGCATACCACTTTTACCATTACACATTCAACGCTATTTTATTGTTATTTTATACTCTATTATAATTATTTGTTTGCCGGGGGCCCCTGACGACGAATAATAATAGTGTTTCCGGTGATTAGTTTCTGGAAACGAAACTCCTATGTCGAAAGTAAATTCTTGCGTTCCTCTCCCATATACTTCTGAACAAAGACAAATGCCCTTGCTTCTTCGTAAGCGGTGTAGTAGCAATAGTGAGACTTTACAAATGAAAACAGTTCTTGACTTAATTCTACTTACTTCATACTGACATAGATGATAAAAGAACTAAATTAATAATAAATAATTTTAAAGTGAGTATGAAGTCTAAAGATTCTCAAATTGATTATAGGTGAACTTTCAAGTTTCAATCTGCATCCAGACACTACAATGACTTGTTAACTATTGTAAAATCTGTTGTTGCTTGTAATTTATAACTAAACATTTTAGTTTGTTCACAAGTGTTTAGAGAGTTCTCAAAAGTAACATTAGATAACTATATTGTCTTTTAACATCCTGTCCTCTTGTGGCGACGATAAGAACTGATTACATTAGATTATGGCAGATCAGTCAACTATTCTCTATCGTTACTAGTTGATTTTTAAACTTTGTTTACGTTTGCTCCCACCAGAGTACTCTGCTCGCACTTGAATAAATTTATGCAATGCCAAGCTGGGAAACGAAATATTGGTTGTAATTTTCTTCCTGTAATTCGTAAAGAGAAATGAAAAGAAGAGATTATTGTAGTTACGTGCTTCAAAGCAAAATATTTATATCACATTATAGTACAGTTGGTAGAGTATTGGCATCACATTTGTGGGATCTGAGTCGACTACCCTAACAGTTTTTTTAGATTATTCCCATTCACACTAGGCAAATACCAGGATTATAATATCAATATGGGCCCTGACTGTCGTCTATTTCCTGCTTCCTTTTACCTCCTTATCCAGACGTGAGCAATAGATGCTTAAAGGCAAGAAATACATTCAAATTGTAGCAAATTACTTCAAATTCTTCAAATAGCTTGTATAACTAAAATAAACGTAAAATAATTTATGTTTAATAATACAACAGCGCTAGATAAATTAACAATATAGAAATGTTATATTGCCTGCTTTCAGGTTGAGGGATACAAAACATCATGCATAAGAAGTGTCTGACGCAGCAGCAGTTTTGAGGATGGGGTAAAAGCCAGCTGCGAAAATGGTTTTCAGCAATATTTTGATGTAAAACGAAAACTGTTGAGTAGCAATGACCAGATTCGGATCCGAGACCTGGATCCGGATCTAAAGATCCGAAACTCAGATCTGGATATACGAATCCGGTCCAATGGATTCGTCCGATTTCGGTCGGAGATTCAAAGACCCAGTATTCGGACTTCTTTATTATGATGCATCTGAAACTGCGATGCCGGGATGGTAAATTATGAAAGGCCCTGGCCAATACCTTCCCCCTATCTTCTGCTTAATAAAATCGATTAAGTTATGGTGCCTTTCTGGTAAGGAAAGCACTCTGATACCATAGGTCGAGTACTTACTTGAGGCTAAATGAACCCAATCGACTTCCCTCTAGAAGTAGAGACTCGCATTAGGTTAAGTTACTGGACAAATTATATCAAACTTGTAATTGTATCTTATAGAAATAGTGTAATTTCAACACATAACTGGGGGTATCATTATTCAAAAGACATACAATCTCCATCTCCGTACATTCGGATCAATGTTTGTTTACATTGTCGGATTGCTCTAACAATGAACCTAACATACGATATTCCATCAGAAACTAATATTTTCTCCAATAACTTCTTTCTAGTATGTTCAAATGTTCTCCATTTATAACAAATTACCTTATATGCATATAATTACTTGTAGTGTTTAACTCGCATCTGAAATTGGTTGATTAAATACAAGACTGCTGTACACTTTAATTCTGGTGCTCATTTAGAATCATTTCCATATTTGAATATATATAAAGAACAATCGTTTATTTTTAGTATTTTCCAAATCGATACAATAGATCAAAATACGAACTTTTGGCCAAACTGTTTTTATCTTATTTTACCATCTTAACACTGCTTACGTCATCCCGGTCTTAGCCGAAAATGACAAAAGACAATAAATAAAGCCAATTTAATTCAATGTATCTGAAACTCGGAAAAAAATATTTTATAGAGATAGTTGTGTATTTGATTGTCATTGTTTCCTTGTCCAAAGTAAGTTGTTAGGAACATTTTTTTCAACGTTCTTTAATTTCTCTCAAAGTAAATGAATCTGGGAAAGAAGTTTCACTTTTTTATATCCCTTCTTTTCTTTTAACAACTCAATGTTTATTGCGTAGTGACCGAACAACTACGTCACAGGGCAAAGGGTAGGAATAAAGTTAGTATTGGTGGGGAGGGCGGGGTTAGAGGAAACAAAAAGATGCTGTCGAGTTTTTGTTTTCTGCGCCTTTTATGCTATCCTGTTTACAACTGGGCATTACCAAGCGACCTATTAGCTCTTCACCAGTACCAAGCCGCCGTAGTAAAGTGGTAGAGACTTGGTGTAGTATTCGGGAGGTCGTGGGTTCGACTCCAGCGGACGATCATACTGACTGAGGTTTTTCCAGGATTTTTCCTCCGTCACACAAAGGAATTGCCGGGATGGCACCATCAATATAGGCCCTGGTCGACACCTTCCCCAATCCTTTTCTCTCCCCTATCTCGGGATGAGCCTTAGATGCCTAAATAGCATAAATTAAATTCAAACGCTCGACCGGTGAAAAACAAAATTCTAAAATTTTTGAAGCTTTAAATAGGTCCATTCTGATGCAGGCATTTGAAGATCGTAAAGATCAAGAAGGCTTGTTTATAAAAAAAAATGTGTATGATTTTGAACCTAATAAATACAAATTTGTTAACATAATCAGTGATGTGCTCTAAAAATATGTCCAGGCGCTAGTAACTGGGATCTGTTTCGTAGTGCCGGTCGGCTATTACGTTAGAAGCGTAGATAATTAGCTACCCTCAATTTTGAGCAGAGTTGGTATGATAAGCAGGATATTGGAATATTAATAACTTAGAAAGTAAATTTTATGCATGACAAAGCATTCCATTTATTATTTAGTGTAAATATCCAAAAAGAACCTTGCGTCGTCAGGACACAATTTGCTAATCACGAAAAGGGGTTATATAAACGGATATTCGTCAGGCTTTGAGATATTGTATCCTGACGACCCAAGGTCAGAAACACATCACTGAATCTATCTCACTGCGGTCGCTCAAAGGTAGAGCGGTTACTCCTGGTGCATGGGCTCCCCGGTTCGATCCCAGTTTGTGCGATGTGGGGTTTGTTGTGGGCAACCATTACCTGCGCGGGTTCTCTCGGGGTGGTCCCTTTTCCTTCTACCTTCTTCATTCCATCAATTTTCCTATCATCATTCAACTGGTCTGAGCCAAAGTTGCCTAAGGGCCATAAAATAATTTCAAATTCAATGATTATAAATTAACACTAACGCCCGATTACATATAAGTAGAGGTAATGTTTTTCGACTAAACTGGTGCATCCCAAATTAATGTCTAAACCTAAGAGTACTTTAGTATAAGTCTGAACTCCGTCTTTGCAATCGGTCCTAAGTGTTTAGAGAGTTGCTTTACGTTATGTTTTGGCTCTCCAATCAACACTAGAATGATTGTGCTTACAGCACCGTACGTCAAGTTTTGGACCGGGTCTATGCTTGGGACCCGGACTGACCTGGTAACCCGATTTATGTCTCGCCACCCGGAGGACAAAGTAGAGCATTTAACTATTTCCTAACGTTTGAGGGGTGACCGGAATCAAAGGTGTTATATTAAACCCCCAGAACACGGAAAATACGAAACTGAAGCTCATTAAGTTCTCAGGCCGGGTCAAGTTCTAGACCGGATCACCTACGTCCGAGTCACCAAAACTGACCCGGTTTCAGCTCTGCCATGCTAAATCCTCTATGTAAGTTATTAATATTTATTTTTCAGAATTTTAGAAGAATTCGGTATTTCAATATTCCGATATTGATCAGTATTTAGGTGTTTTAGTATTTTGGTATATCTTTATATTCGGTATATCGATATTTTTGGTATTTCGGTATATCGATATTTTCCGTATTTCGGTATTTTCGTATCGATATTTCGGTATGGGTAATACCAAATTTTCGGTATTCGAAAATACCAATACCGATTTCGGTATATCGATATTTTTGAAAACCCTATTAGATTAAGCTTTATATATATGGACACATGCGGTCTGATCGAAAGGAGAAAAGATGAGTATTCGGTTTTAGTCTATTTTATCACATTAGAATCATTGGGAAATTAAGTCTACCTAATCTGCGTGTGGAACTTATTTTTCTTTTCTTCAAAGAAATGTTTTAATAGTCTATACTTACTAGATTAATGTATATTTTCGTTCTCTTAACTTACTAACTCTATGGCTTACGTAACTCGCAAGTTCATGGCCGCAGTAACAGACGTTCACCATTGCATTCTATCCTGGGCAAGATCAAGCCAGTTTTCACCTCTCGAAGATCTCTTCTAATATTGTCAACCCAACGATATTTCGGTCTTCCCAACGGTCTCTTTCTCTCTGGCTTACCAACCAAGGTCGAATATAATCTTCGTTTTTTCTACATATATGTCGTCCTCTATTAAATTTACATCATCCGCGTATCTGAACAATTGGTTCAAGCCATTCAATGTTATTCCCTTTTTGTTCACTTTTACTTTTAGAATCGCATATTCTAACGCAAAGTTAAACATAAGTGGTGACAAAGCATCGCCCTGTTTCAATCTGCTGCGGATCTCGGCACTGTCTGACTTATTATTTACCTATCCGTACTCTGCCTTGAATCGATCGCTAACCTTCGCAGCTTAAATTCGGTTCAAATATGAGATGCAAAGCCAAGTTTACTTGCGGTGGTTAATACGATTCAAGGGTGATTCGAATTTAAACCTAGCTTCAACAGATAGTGAAAACGAGTCACGGAAGGTTACACAGCATGTTATTTACATTCTTTCGCACTGTACGCAGCCAAGCCTTTTCTTCCTTCTCATTTGTCGTCAGACTAACCAATATTTTGTTAGGGAAACTTATTAACAAGTTAATGAGCAAAGGAACTATGCACCACTTACACAATTTCTTTCCACCTGTTTACGCTATCGGTTCTTAGTAACACAAGCCAACTAGTAACGAACCTGTATTTCAATGACAAGCTGTCTTCTGTTTGCTTATGTTATAATATGGCGGCGGTCAATTTAGCACAAGCAACGATTGATATCGTTTGCGTTGCGTAATTACTTATTTAAAAAGCATGTTAGTATGTAGCTGGGTATGTTTAAATTAGTTTATATAGGTGCGTGCTCACTTCATTAGGTATACTTTCATATTACATAATGTCATAGACATTTAAAAGACTGCTTGAATTAGTTTGTACTTACGTTATATTAGATAGATAGGTTACGTAATAATATGTTCAAATTAAAATCACACTCCTCCCATCTATACTCCAATTAAATAGCTAATTCCTGTTTTTTGTTGTGTCAACACAAAACAAGTAATAACGAAATCCAGAGATTGGGACTGGAACTTTGTAGCACATGTGAATTTTCTCTTCTGGGGAAACGATAACCAGAATCCTAAATTAGGAAATGGTGGAAGTTGTCTCTGGGGAAATATCAATTCTTAATTATGAGGTAGTAACTCACTGTCATTTGCTCGTGTATTAAAACCACACGATCAGTGGTAAATTATTTGCAAATATGCGAATTCTAGCAATGGATTTTGTCAGCCAATAGGAAAGTAACTTTTGCTGAAACAGGGATTTCGCAAGGATTTTCAGTTTGGGGGGGGAAGGTGTAAAGTTAAAATTGGGAGGATGTAAGTGGAGTTTTGCACCGTTTCTATCGTTTTTTGACCGTATTTTTTTTAAGTTAGGGGGATGTTCTCGAGGATTTGGAGTGTCACACACACACAGGGGGGTTGTGAAGCGCATGGCTCTTAAGAGAATAAATTCTGTGAAAAGCACTTAATTTATGAGTAGGTAACGTACATTTGTAGGTGCTAACCTAACCCACTTGGAAGTAAACTCGAAATCAAGCTGTTAATTTTTTTTCTGATTCTTACCTGCTTCTTCTTTTTATTTTATCTCTTCTTATTTTTATCCTCTCCTAAAAGATTTACTAGTTGAAGATGGATAAACATCAATAAACTTGTGTTTTCTCTGTTACGTAGTGGTGATTTTTGTGTAGTTCAATCTATAATGTGTTATTCTTTCTTTCACTTTTTATTTAACGATAGCGTCATTGTTTTGTTCGTATCAATGAGATACTCGCCTAGAAGTGTTGCGAAAGTGCGTGTGATGTTACAGTTGGTCTCACACTTATTGCAATGTATACCGTCAGTGCACACCGTCTTGTTCGGTGTGCAAAAAAAAAAACTCGTAAAAATTCTGTACAGTATCAGGTGTATGCATAAGTTTTTGCCGGTTTTGCGGTAAAGAAAACACGTAATTTTCAAGGGAAATTAATTTTGTTTTATTCAAAATATTGGCCATCGGTTTCTACACATTTTGCCCATCTTTCTGGTAATTCATGCATACCATGCCAGAAAAACTGCTTGTCTTTTGCGGTAAACCATTCGTCGAGCCATTTTCCAACGACTTCGAAATTGCTGAAGTGCTGCTCTGCGAGCGTGTGGCCCATTGATGCGAAGAGGCGATAGTCAGATGGCGCCAGGTCTGGGGAGTACGGCGGGTGCGGAAGGATGTCCCATGCAAGCGATTTCAAGATGTCTTTCACTGGTTTTGCTGTGTGAGACGGCGCATTGTCGTGTAACACGATCACTTTGCCATGTCTTCGGGCCCATTCCGGTCGTCTTTCGATCAATGCGTGATTTAAATTAATCATTTGTTGGCGATAGCCTTGTGCATTAACGGTTTCGCCGAGCTTCAAGAGTTCATAATACACAATACCGCTCTGGTCCCACCAGACACAAAGCATGGTCTTCTTGCCGAAGCGATTTGGCCTTGGTGTTGAAGGACCGGCTTCGCCAGGTGAAAGCCACGATTTTTTCCGCTTCGGGTTTTCAAAATAAATCCATTTTTCGTTACCCATCACAATTCGATACAAAAAGAATTTTCTTTCGTGGCGTTGAAGCAGCATTTCACAAGTAACTTCGCGATTTTCCATTTGACGTTCATTCAAATCGTGTGGGACCCATTTACCCAGTTTATTGATCTTCCCCATTGCTCGTAAGCGTCTGCTGATTGTTTCTTGTGACACATCTAATACTTTTGCCAATTGCTGTTGAGTTTGAGTTGGGTCATCCTCCAATAACACCTGCAATTGCTCGTTTTCGCACTTTTGTGGTCTACCAGAGTGCGCACTGTCTTTCACATTGAAATCACCACTTTAAATTGTCGAAACCATGTCTCACATGTTCTAATCGATGGAGCGTGTTCACCATATGTTCCTACCAGCACACGATGACTTTCAACAGCCTTTTTCTTTTGATTAAATAAGAAAAGCAATGCGTACCGCAAATGTTCCTTTTCAGGCACAAACTTCGACATGATCACTGAACGATAAAACAAAGACGCTAGTGTTTGGCGGACTCAACTTGTGTGTGTGTATAGTTTAATGTCAGACGAACAAAATGACGTATGTGTCAAATGAATACGCTGCGTACTTTTCGCTGGCGCCATCTCTTAGTTAAATCGGAAACTACTTATGCATACACATGGTATATTTTCTATGAGGTAGATAAGAATTGTAGGCGTTTTTGCATTGATATTTTGATACGGAATAGGCCACGTTTCAAATAATAACATGATAATTTCCAACAAACCTGTTGTCAAAACTTGAACCATAAGTTTAAAATAATTTGTTTATGTTCTTTTGTTTTAAATTATAAAAGAAATATCGAATATTTTATTGTACTGTAAGTTTTGTCAGTAAAGTATAAAACTGTAGTTGATACAACGTTGTACAAATTTTTGTAGCTCTATATTTTAATGTAAATTATTGAAGGTAAGGGATTCAGCGAGAGAAAATGTTTCTCCTTGACATGAATAAGAAATATAAATTTAGTGGAGTGCTAGATTGGATTGAAGGGGCTCTCTAATGATGAATATCTTACGAGTTTCTTCTCAGAACATGGAGAAGGATCAGGGTCTCATATTGAGCAACGTGATACGAATACATCAGTAATATTTTTATTTACTTTTCTCTCTTTATTTTGCCATGGTTACCGCTTTTTATAACTTACTACCTCTATCTTAAAGCAGACCAGACCCTTTACAAAATATTATATAAAAATATTTAATATCGCATAGTACTTGCTTTTCAGAACAAGTGCTATAAGTCTTATGCATTTGTGGTCTTTACAATATATCTGTCTATCTGCATACACATGCATGTATGTTTGTATGTAACGGTGTATATAGTATGTCCTTGAAATGATAACTCCAAAACTTCCGAAGGTGATTGATTATTCACATCAAAACAAGGGGGGAAAGTTATCTTGAAGATATTTCAAAATATGGCTAATTTCGGAGCGACAGGCGCTCAAAGTTAAGGCGGTAACGTTACAAATGATGCCGTATCTCGAGATCGTATGTTATTATGTCTCGAAATATGACGTCATTTGTGACGATGTCACTGTAATTTTAAGCTCCTGTAGCTCCGAAACTAGGCAAATTTTGAATTTCTTCAGTTTTACTTATTTTGATGTATATAATCTCTTCTTAAATGTGGGGCATTATGTCAGGGATATCCTGTGTATTAAGGGTTTCCAACTTTGAGTTACAGGGTTTCCAACTCCGAGACAAAACTTAATTTTTTTATACGGTAAATAATATTCTTTATAAACGAAAAACAATTTTTTTTTTTTGACAACAAGAATATAACATGACTTTGAAAGCTGATTTCTACCAACATAAGAGCTATCATAATCTTAAATTTAATGTAATTTGGTTCACAGTGTTGTCAAACCTCTATAAAGTGTTATTTTTCTTTCAAATGTTTTTACATCTACTTATTTGAAATTGCAAAGATTAAAAAAAAAACAATAATTTGAGCATTTTTTAAAATATTTTCTGCGGCCATAACTTTAGAAATTATGCATCAAGTTTGGTTAAAACTTTTTTTTTTTTGCTTTTTCTATAGTATGTTTCGTTGATCGTACTAATACACAAAAATTTCGAAGAAAGACCGCTTTTTATGTAGAACATTTGAATAAAACAACTGTGATGTGATCAGTGTTGCCAAGTTGTAGAAAAAAAATACCTTTAAGTAAATAAAAATCACTTTCAAATGGATAAAATTCCCTTTTTCATCATAAAACTCTTATGAACTATATATTCAGAATAGCAGGGTTACCAGATGACCATTTTTTCCTTTTGTCATCTTGTTATCCTGTCCTCCCCCGTTTTCTAGATGTCTTGAAATGTCCTCGTTTCTTTAGTGACCAGGCTATAAGGTTGAGAATTGGACAAATGCTGGCTCCTGTATTCTTTTTTCTTGGTTTTAATAAAATGTTTGTGACAAAAATATGAAGCGAATGGTTAAGCAGCTGGTAACCACTTTCCATTTTCAATAAATTTTATTACTGGATAGATAGATATGATAGAAATATAAAATTTTGTTTGACTTGCCCTGTAAAAGCTTACATTTGAAAGTAAGGAATTCTTTTGTTTTTCAGTGTTTCTTTATCGGGTATTAAATGAAAAGTAGCCATAATTGTCTACCAGTTTGAACAGTTTAGTTGTCCTCCCCTTGAAGAAAAAAAATCCTCCGTTTTTAATTTTCTGTTCTTCGCAGGAGAAAAAAATATTTGGTAACCCTGCCTTTAATTTGACGCTTCATTTTCGACGTTGAAAGCCCTTTCCAACTTTAACCTTTCACATATATTCAGACATACTATCATGCACTATGTAGAGGGATAAATCAACACTGACTGTGATTATCAAGGTCATTTCCACCTTATATTTGCTATTGATCGAGTACATTTAACGACGGGTTGTACATTTTGAAGTCAAATAGTAACTCACCCTTAATGTTTTCTTCCCATAAAGTCTTAGAAAGTATTCTTCCCAGAAATTATTCACCAATAATCTTTCATATGGTCCAAAAAATTTATTCAAGTACAATATATCTACAAAACATAGACATACTATTGACGAAAAGATTAAAAATGATAGAAAAAGTAAACAGAAATAATTATTGCGTTAATACTGCCATCTATGAAACAGACATTTAATAGTACATGTTCGTATTTTCAATATATTATATGACTATGAAATGCGAGTATTTGTTTGAATATTTGTGTATCAAAATGGAATGATTTGTTTCACTTTTGAGGGTAAGTAAGATTCAAGGGTTCTTCCAAGATTTTCAGTCTGGGTGGGATAAGGCCAAATTTTTGGGGGGTGTAAGTAGAGTTTTGCAGGATTTCTATAGATTTTTAATCGTAAAAAGAATTAAACTTGAAGGGGTGTACTCAGTAATTTAGAGGGAGATCTGGAAGGATTGCTGATACGGTAAAAAAATGAATAGGAACAATAAATAATAACTTTTGCGACTCTACTGCAATCAGGGATTCCTCCAGGATTTTCAGTTTTGAGGGGTTAAAAGTCAAAATGGGGGGGCGTAAGTAGAGTTTTTCACGGTTTCTGTCGACCTTTGGCAGCAAAAAAATGTTAGAGTTGGGGGGTTATCGAGGATTTGGGGGTTGACACCCCGTACAGAAGTATGGGTAGGCGAAATCACTTACTGTAATCTACGGAATATTAATGCGACAGCAGTGCTGGCTCAAGGGGGTGTTCGAACTGTTCCTCCGAACAGAGCGCAAAACTTTTTGGGGCGCCAAAAGTATCGGGCAAAGTGTATCGAAACGGGAAGTATAAAAATTATGATTTATGAGGGCACAACGAAAATTTGGAACAGAGCACCGATTGAGTTAGAGATTCTGTGCAACAGAACATGCCATATCCTCAGTATTGCTCGGAATCTTTGTGTATGAATGTGAACATACCAAGTATTCACTATATTTGATTTGTAAAATATCTAAAAAGGATATTGCAATCTATAATTCCCCCTCCCCTCTTTCGTGTACGAATGATAGCTATAAGTTTTTTGGTGAAAATCATTGGCCAGAATCAGAAACGTGTGCAGTAAGTTATGTTTATTCTTTTGCGCGCTGAGCCCTGTTTCACGCAGTTCCATACGAAATAATTTTCTTACTTGTTGGAGCACTGCTTTGTCATAACAAGCCATATCAAGGGATGATATAAAATTATGTTCAGTGTGATATTAAAGAAAAAAGACAAATGATAGTATTAATCATTTTAAAGAAACATGTATATTTGATTTTACATTATAGTGTTCGTAAACGCAAATAATAGATTTTTTACATCCTTGTTTGCAGTTAAAACATTATAACTCCTTTGAATAATCCAAACAGGAAATTTTGAATACTCCAAGCTGTTCGTTAGGATGTGTGCTTTCGAAACCATAAAACAGTGAGATTTGAAGAAAACATTCGTATACAACCAATAGAATAGTAAATACAGTCACTAGTAACACAACCGGATATGAAATTACAAAAAAAAACATTTTACAAACCTAGACACCCAAAGGGTTAAAACTGAAAAAAAAAACATAAAGAATGTATATCCTGTTTTACTATTGTGCTGAATTCCAGGTTTTTAGTGCAAATAGTAAGAAAATTAGCGTAAATTACCTAAATGGAGTAAACGAATCAAATGAAGAGGATCTGCCATTTTTTTGTGGGGTGTGGCGTTCACCTGATTTAAATTAGCCGTTGAATTCAATTCTGATATTAGTTTATGTCTTCTTACTTTGGTTACGTAACAGACAAAGGTACAGACGGGCAGAATGCAATTTGAGAAAAAGAACGAAATTAAGTTCTAGGTCCACTCACAAATTTGGACGGTTCTGTTAAAATAACAAACCAAATCAAATTCCTTTCCTGTTAACTTTAAATACACTTGCTCTAAACAATGTTTATATTGGGGAATGGGAACAGCCATTAAAGATATTAAAACTTTGTTTCAATGGTTCTTTATCGATCTAAAAGCTATTTTAGGAAGTTATTTACTATTTTAAGATCAATTCTTGTCATGTTAGAGTCTATTTTAGGCAGCTAAACAGAAAACATTATTTATCTAACTGGTGTTATAATACACAGTGTCTGTTTTTTGTTCACTGGTTTATATCATAGATGTTTATAATTTATATTAATATAAGTCAACTCACCATTATTACACACGAATATATGAAAAAAAAACCCACAATATTTATTTTATTACCGTTTTCACAAATAACCTTGTGTGTGGTAAATATGTGAAGTTAACACAGAAAAATTACCAGCCACCGTGATCGAGACTCGAACCCGGATCTCCCAGTTCTGGTTGTAGATGATGTGTATTACACCATCACGGCACAGTCAAATATCTGTTATATATATCGCAGGAGACGACAATTTTGCCATTTTTCGCCTTTTAACATTTCTTTTAAAAACAAAAACGATTATTTTGGGGGTTATTATTGAAATATACTAGTTAAATATTAATGTTTCCTTGCATGAAATAAGATGTAAATAATAATTAAATATAAGATAATACCACCGCCACATTTCGATTCTGCTTTAAAACATAGAGAACAGGAATGGGTGGCGATATTTGCGAACATGGCGATATTGCCGTCTCTGCGTCTCCTACCTTAGAATGTTAATCTTGCATTAACACTCTCTGAGCTCCTCATTGCTGGTTACAAGACCCAAGCACTCAACTACAGGCGGAGATTTTTAGTTGAAGAGTCTTATGCAATCACGCAGTTTGAAAAAAATAGATGTTCGTTTTTATATGTTAAGAAACCTCCGCCTGAGGTGTGCCTGAGTCTCGTAACCAGCAATGAGGGAATTAGAGGAGTGTTGAGTCAAGAAGAGCATTCTATATACACATCAAATTAGTCGTGCCGTGATGTTGTAAAGGACAGAATACGCAATTAGCAACTGGGAGATCCGGTTTCGAATCCCGGTCACGCAGCTAATAATTGGTCTGTGTTAATTTCAACGCAATATTTATATTTACCGTTTATAACACTGCTTCTATTTATTTTTATATGCAATCACTGAACCAAAACGCTCTCAGTGATGGCAGAAATTCTTCTGCGTCACTCATGCATGTATTTTCTGTTATGTGTGTGTGTGTAACCATGACAATATCAGTGAGGATAACATGGGGAAGCGATCGCCTTCCCCCCCTTCAATTTACGCATGCCATGAATGTAATTCAGAGTTACGCTACGGCATAAGGGTTGCGGTGGTGACTGTGTTCTGCACACCAGGGGAAGTATGAATGTCCTAAAACTGCATACTCTCACAGAGCAGATATCTAATCCAACTTAAATCTAATATGACAGCAATAGAAAATATGATAAGAAATAATTTTAGAAATCCCATTAAGTTCCTTTGCTCTTCAAGTAAATTAATACATTTCTTTCATTATTTAGAAAGAGAGAAATGCATGTAAATCTCTTCCTCCCTTGTCCTTTGGCTCTTTCTATCTAGTCATATGTGACGTTCAGACTTCGACAACAAATCTTGAAGATTTCAGGTGCAAGATGAAGAGAAGGGAAAGAGAAATTATCTATATTCCAAACTGATATGTGCTGCCATCTAGTAACAAAATTCAAAAATAGATGTAACAAACCACATCGAGTTTTTTGCTCCTTCCACTGATTCTTTTCTTTGCTTCTCTTGCTTTTCACTTAGTTCCCTCGAGGTTCTCTCTCTCTCTCTCTCTCTCTCTCTCCAATCGATTAGAATAGGCTTTGGGACCAAAGGCAAAGAAGAGAAGGTTCTTTCGTCACGACTTACGTCATGGACCTAATTTGATAGTTTTTCTTTTTTGTGGGGGGGTGGAACTTGTTGTGAGAGGGAGGCAGAACGGGGTTAGAGGAAACATGAAGACTTCCAACAACGCAATGGAATAGTTTCCCTTTTTCCTTCCTACGTTCCACCCCTTGCTATCCGCTACTGAAAGTCCGACGTTTCATCAAATAAAAGCGGAAAAACTTAACATTCCTTGTAACACTTACGGCGGGGAAATAAGATTTTTTAAAAAATTTTTTACAGCGCAGTGGGTGAATAAAAACTTTTATTTTTCCTTTCAGGAGCAGATTAGGTAATAAAATTTCTATATTTGTATGTTTCCATATCTTGTGAAAACGGTTCTCTGTTAGTATATAACAGAATAGCTTTATAAACATGTGATCTCCAGTTTGCCTCTGAATTTAGGAAG
This sequence comes from Lepisma saccharinum, assembly GCA_022664845.1. Taxonomy (NCBI): domain Eukaryota; kingdom Metazoa; phylum Arthropoda; class Insecta; order Zygentoma; family Lepismatidae; genus Lepisma; species Lepisma saccharinum. Next base: position 77,930 of record JAGDQP010002975.1, read on the forward strand.
CCAGAGTTCGAAAGTTTAATGAATATCACTCATAACGTCAAGGTCAATTCTCATCAAGCATTGTCTTCTGCATTTTTATTGTTTTTTGTTTATGGATGGTGCAGTAATTTCTTTTCCACGATTCTTTATCTACGGGGTTTAGCTTTATAATTGAACAGTTTTTATGGTTTATATTGATATTCTCCAAAGTGAATAGATTCATTAAAAATATAAACATAGATGGTAGTCTATCACAATTTTTATATTTAAAGGAAAGCAACATTTTACCACGATCCAGTAAAATAGTACTTTATTAACAATTGTCGGTTGATGTGGGGTCAACATATTTGGCAAATATCCATGAGTATATGACTAATAAAGGTACTCACTGACGAAAAGTGATTAGATAATTGCAGCACTGAGACATATGGAAATGCCTTATTAACAAACTGTCTTCTTGATTCTTGTTTGTGACTAAGATATTCATCATTAATTTTAATTCCAGCTTCATCCCAGTTTAAATTTTGGAACATTCTCTCCATTACGCTGAAAACAGTTTTGGAGAAATCGAATCTCCTCGTCTTACTCATTTTCTAACTTTAAAATTTTCACTTTCTTGATGTAGCCTAATGAGAGGTGTGGCAGTCGAGTAAATTTTTCTCAGTAACATGATGTCTACACTTTCGATGCCTTGATGTTGAAGTGATTTAAGTACTGCTGACAAGGAGACCGAATCGAAAGCTTTTTCAAAATCTATGAATCCCAAACATAGTGGAAGTTCATATTCATTAATCCTTTCCATAACTTCATTCAATGTTTGTATGTGATCCATTCTGCTAAATCCACGACGAAGTCCGGCTCGTTCCCTTCCCTGGTTAAAATCTAAGTCTCGTTCAATACGATTCAAAATAACTTTGAACATTTTGTATAGAACTGATAATAAACTAATTGGTCTGTAGTTTTTCACGCGTTCTTTGTCCTCTTTCTTGTATGATATAACAAAATTATAACAGCATTATTCCAGCTTGAGAGTATTTCTCTCTTCCTCAGACACATCAAGGATAATTTAGCAAGTTCCTCTTTCATCTTTTCACCTTACCATTTACACACTTCTGCTGTGAGTCCATCTTCTCCTGCGGATTTTCCGTTCTTCATCCCTCGAAGTACTTTATCCACTTCTTCCTTCATTACGTGAGGGACTTCTACATCATTTCCTTCTGAATCTTCATTTCCTAGATCTCCTTCGGGGTAGTACCATTTTCTGTAGAGATTAGCCAATATTTTTATAATTTCCTCCTTATTTCGTGTTACGGTCCCGTCTGGTCTCTTAACTGCAATTATTTGCTTTTTCCCTATCATGAGCTGCTGTTTGGCTTTCTTCAGCTCTTGTTTTCCTCGATTGAATTTCTAACAAGATTGTCGTTGTATCTTCGTACATCCTCTCTTATTTTTTTTCCTTACGGTTTTATTTAGTTCTATATACTCAATCCTCTTTATGCAATTTTCCTCTTCTTTCATTTCCCTTCTTTTCTTTATCAAGTGTTTAGTTTCTTTGGAGATTTTGCTCTCTTTTTTCTTTTGGATGCCTGCTATTTCCTTGGTTGTTTCTCTTATTATCTCAGTCAGTATTTTATTTCTGCTATTCATGTCTTCTTCATCCTCTAACTCTTCCAAGGTGCTGAATCTGTTGCTTAGTTCTATCTCGAATGTCTGTCTGTGTTTCCCTAGATTTTCGACATCTAAATATATACTCGCTTATGGGAGGTTTGTCCCATTTATTGTAACTTACTCGTGATTGTACACCTTCATACCAAATTTCCTTTCTCTAGCTTCAGTGGTTTGGAAAATGGATTTTGGGTGTCTATTTTAGATTAAAGATGGCGACCATCTTTAACATTTTTTTTTTATATTGTCGTGATCTACCTCTGTGGTACACCTTCAAACCAAATTTCATTTCTCTAGCGTGAACGGTGTGGATAATGGTTTTTGGGTGGCCATTTCGGATCCAATATGGCGGTTTTGGAGATATTTTGTAATATTTTCGTAACCTATTCGTGATGATGCATTATTTCAAAACGTAAACAGTTCAGCATAGGGGAATAAATGGCTTAACCTGGATTGGTCATTATCGATGATGCCGTCAAGCAACTCGATATGTGTTGTCACGTTAGCCTCCTCTCGTCTTCACAGGGTACTTGTGGTGCGAGAAAGGATAAAGAGAATGATGGCAAACTACTCAACAAAAAATTGTTTATCTCGATATTTTAACATTTTCTAAATGATTTTGATGTGCTAGTTACGAATCAAATAGCAGATTTCCTCAAATATGGAAATTTCAGACGTAATTTGCGAATTTTGATTTTCTGAAAATAAGGTATTTTTAAATGTTAGTTGATGGAAGTTACGTAGATGGATGCTAGGTGGCAGTAAAAATGGCAATATTCCTTCATTACTTTTGTTATTTATTTTCTTTATTGGATCAACATATACAATTTTGTCCACAGTTGCACATGGGCTGCGTCTTGAATGGCCTTGTATGTGCCTGAGTACCTTAGAGCGATTCCCTAACGCCGCAAGGTGTGTTCTCACAAAATAATCGTTATAGAAAGTATCGCGTCTGCCAGACCCCCCTCCGAATGGGGGTGTTACCTTTCCAAATTGCCGAGCATATATCCCAACTTTAAAATGTTTACTGTTAACAATCGATAGAAGCCGTACAAAACTCGACGTCGACTTTTGCTCCCGCCAAACTGAAACCCTGACAGAATCTCTGAACTCAGGGGTCTAGTTTTAAAATACACGATGACTACATGAGATTTTATATTACAATTTCTACTGCATTGTTTTTAATGTTATCCAACCTCAAGCAGGTGATTTTTCTTTACAATTAGTTTACCAATTTGTAATTTTTTAGCCTTGTAAGGACAGTTCAATTTTCAATGCATTTTCAACCTTATAGCTTCTAACGTTGAATGATCATACTAAAGTGTGTATAACGCGACTTTATTTTTCAAATCATAGCCATGAAACTATTTCAATTTTTCAACCATGGAATCAATTTAATTAAAATAAAAACGACCAAACAAACAAACTAAAGCATCAATCCATTTCAAATCCTTTTGCGTTCGAATTGCATCTCTCATCAACTGTTTACGTAGCAATTAGCCAATCAGGTTGAGCTATTGATTTCCCTATGCTGAACTGTTTACGTTCTGAAATAATGCAGTGATGATGTACCGTTATACCAAATTTCGTTTTTCTAGCTCCAGGAATCCAAGATGGCGACTTTTTCAAAATGTCGGTATTTTCCCTTTATTTACTTATCATCCTCCACCTTCATGCCATTTCATGTTTCTAGCTTATTCCAAACGCCCTAAACAATATGATGAGTGAGTGAGTGAGTGAATGAATGAATCAGTTCGCCTAAAATACGCAATTTCAGGGATCCACAGCTTGAATATGCTTCAAGCTATGAATACACACACCAACAGATTTGCCACATCTCCTTAATATCAAAAGCCCATATTCCCACCATTAAAATATTTTTATGGGGCTTCGTAATCGCCGATTTCGACATAGACTCTTGTTCCTGCACTCGTATATAACAAGCTTTCGGCAGCGCTGACATTTTGTAACACAGAACGTGGCTGTATGCCAGTGTTGTCAGCTTCCCGTCACAATATTTCCCTTAAAATACTGAAAACTTTCCCGATTTTTTTTAAAAAAAAAACAAAAATTCAGATGCTGTTTTCTATAAAATGTACTGGAAATTAAAACAAAAAGTGCAAAAAAAGATTCAACAAAATTTCTCGGATTTTAAATTTATTTCCCTTTTCCCTTTTTGTGGCTCAAATTTTGGCATTTTCTGGGAAATTTCCCTTCACCTGACAACACTGCTGCATGCACTGCCGTGCGTGTTGATTTCATCTTCGCTCATCACGGCATAATATGGATGAATATTAGCACCACTTCAATGATAACGAAAGTAGAAATTATATTTTTAATAATAGATGTCCACCAACACAATTTGAAATTACAGATTCGATACAAATGTTATTTTTTTTTCCTTTCAAGAGTACCTTTAAGTAAATAATATTTTGATCCTTTCAGGACCCAACAAGAGAATACTTAGAATGTGTAAAAGAAGTTAAAGTTTGAAACTGAATCTGTATCTCATACGAAAGCCACTGGAAGATTATTCTGGTTATATTTATAGCATACAACACAATCTTACGCTGTGCTAAACACGCTTTAATGCTTTTCATCGAATATATAGTATGTAAAGCAATATAGTTTCTGTTTAGGATATATTGAAATAAAAATATTAATAGGAAAGAAAGCCCACCTTTGTAGCAGAATCTAGTAACAGTGTGACCATCAGGGGTATAGTCACGGGGAGCACAGCAGGGTCGCTTCCTAATGAAAATTGGAATAATACAGTTGATATACTGTTTCAGGCACTTCGTATACGGTACCTGTGGGTTAAACCCGCGTGAAATAATCCAGCTTGGCTGCTCGACCCTTTAAAAAATATAGTTTTAAATATTTATATCTCTTATATAAGAATAGTTCAAAACGAGTGTTATTTATTTTTTATATCAATCTAATAATAGCAACCATAGCCAATGTCAGTTGCTAAGGCCAAATATTTAACAGTGTATATCTCGCAAACGGCTAGATATATTGAAATTTTGTTTTCACATTTGGTATTAGCACATTGAATCGTATATGTGAGAAAGGGGCGAAATCCGTTCAAAGGTCAAATACAGGGTAAGTCAAAATGATGGACCCGATTTCATAAATTTATTTTGTGAAATATAATGAACATATCTTAATGTGAGCTACGCGCAAGGAAAGGCAAAAGTTCAAAGTTTAGTTTATGTCCCGCGTGGTTGCATTGTCTACCGCTACGCGGCGCTGGAAGCAGTTAACGAAAATGGAGCTGATAGGAGAGCAGAAATCGTTCTGTGTGCTGGATTACCATGTAAACAACTCTGTGATGAGTGTTCAACGGCATTTCCGTACCAAGTATGGCAGAGACCCACCTACTGGAAAAACCATTCGTACGTGGTATGAAAAATTCAGAGATACGGGCTGCATCTGTAAGCGAAAATCGACTGGCCGTCCTTCAGCTGAGGAAGAGACAGTGGAACGTGTTCGCGCCAGTTTTGTGCGGAGTCCACAGAAGTCTACCTACCGGGCAGCGAGGGAACTTGAAATGCCACAGAAAACTGTATGGCGAATTCTGCGGAAACGTTTACAAATGAAATCCTATCGCTTGCAACTGCTACAAGCCTTAAGAGACACTGATTATGCTGCTCGAGCGTCTTTCTGTGCTGATTTTCTCACGTTAATGGAAGAGGATGAGTTCGCCGAAAGGTTACGTTACAGTGATGAAGCGGTTTTTCACCTTTCTGGGAATGTGAATAGACACAACGTAAGGATCTGGGGAACTGATAATCCCCACGCAGTTGTGGAACACCAACGCGATTCACCCAAGGTGAATGTGTTTTGTGCCATTTCCCCTGAAAAGATTTATGGGCCCTTTTTCTTCCTTGAACCTACTGTGACAGGACATGTTTTTCTTGATATGCTGCAACAATGGCTCCTTCCACAGCTCGAAGAGGATAGTGCAGATTTCATTCTTCAATTGGATGGTGCCCCTCCGCATTACCATGGCAGCGTTCGGGATCATCTCAATGAGGCATTGCCACAGCGCTGGATAGGCCGTGCATCTCAGGAGGATCGAGTTCTCATTCGTTGGCCACCTCGTTCCCCCGATCTGACCCCGTGTGATTTCTTTTTGTGGGGTTTCATAAAGGATCGTGTTTACGTACCACCACTTCCAACAACATTGGGTGACCTTCGCGCCCGCATCACAGCAGCCATTGCAGAGATTGACCGTGACACACTACACAAGGTTTGGCAGGAGATAGACTATCGGCTTGATGTGTGTCGTGTTACGCGAGGTGCTCACATAGAGCACTTGTGATGTGACTGAAAAAAACTTTGAGAGTTACCCTTCTTACCACATGTATTACATTCAGATATGTTCATTATATTTCACAAAATAAATTTATGAAATCGGGTACATCATTTTGACTTACCCTGTATTTAACTGTGTATAGATCGTAAACGGCGAGACATATTGAGATTCTGTTTTCACAGTGATATGTATTATGGTGTGCTAATGTCAAATCTTAAGTCAGTTTGCTAACTTCGCGGCCCGCGGTCGTAGAATTATGAAACTTATAAATGCATTTTATTTTAGTCGCGGGAATGTTAAATATGAAAACTGTATGTTTCTACCAGTTGCCGTTTTCGAGATATGATGATTCGAATTTTGTTCTTTTGGACCAATAACTGTGAAAACCTCAAATTATGTTACTTTGTTCACGGTAATGCTGAATTTGAAAACAATTTCTTTCTACCTATTATTGCTTAAAAGACTTGGCGGTTCGAATTTTGTCGAATTTTGACATTTTAGACGCAGAATTGAGAAACTCTCAAATTATATGTTACTCGGGTCGGTGATGCCGAATGTGAAATTTTCTTCCCTCTACCACCTACCCTTTTCAAGATATAGCAGTTCGGTCTGTTAATGCTTTGGATGTTTTCCATCAGAGCGGATAATAAGCCTGTGCGTAGGATGAAAGTGGAGATGGTGGGAGTAGTTGAATTGATGAAAAGTGTGTTTCTCTCAGATGACGGTATGTTATCGTGTTAATGCCAGGAGCTAATTGTCTTTTGTGTTTAAATATAGTCGTGATTTCTTCTAGAGTGATGATTGCAGCAAGTGGATGATCTGGGAGAGGGTGATCGATATTTGGTTAAAGATGAGGCGAGGCAAGGTTTAATCGATCTGCAGGGCTTCGTCTGAATGTATTAAATGGAGGTGTTGGCGTGAATATTTCCTGTAGGTAGTCGGCGAAAGCATCTGCTTTGTCTTGGTCTGAATGCAGTGTTTAGTTATCCTGAATAAGTGGATATGAGGATTTGGGGTATTACCAGCGAGAGTGTTAAACCGTTTCCAGTATTTGGTGGGATGTGATGTGTTTGCCAATGTGTTGCATGTTTTAACCCATTGTCTCAACTTGTATGCTTTAATGTAGTTTCGGACAGTGCGTTGTAATTGGCGGTGAAGACGTAGTGAGTCTGGGTTTTCTGTTCTTTGATAATCGCAGAAGAATTGTCGGTAACGTTTGATTAATTTGAGATAGTTGGGTGGTAATGTAGCTTTGTATAGATGAATTAAGTTTTGCGGGATAAATTTAGTTGTAGCAGTATGTAGTCTGGTGGTTATAGTGTCTATGGTATCATAAAATTTATCTTCAGTAGTTGGAGTTTTAAGTGTTGTGGTTTGAGTTTCGACATACCCTGTATCCTTCACAATCTGCTTTGCCAACTCTATGAACTTCTTGGAGGGGGGATGTTTTGTTGCGAGAAGGAATTTTGCTTACAGTGAAGGGTGTGTTTGATGGGGCATGATCGCTGCCCATGGGATCAAGGATTTCTATGGCACTACGGCTAGTAATACTGGTGGAGGTAATAACAATGTCATACGATGTTTAGAAATACGTCTTGTGGGTGGTGAAGTGGTGAGGTGGTGAAGTGTTCCGGTAGTCTGGTATTCTATGAAATTAAGTTTATCTCGATTTGGTCGGCTGTGATAATTAACATCGGCCATGATGATGCTAATTGTTTGACTTGCTAAACTTGTTTGATATATAGGCAAAACAATTATAGGGAATAGGATGGCTGGGCCTGACATAGATGGTGACTAGAGTAATGTAATTGTGTTTATAGTAAAGTGTAGTGGTTAAATATTATGATAACTCTGGCATTGGATGTCTGTGTTGACGGTGAGGTATGTTTGGTGAAAATTCTATTACTGTACCTCCATTAGCTCGTAAGGCTGGCTGTGTGCTGTCACATCGTTGTCGTGTGTAGCGGGATATTTTGATTGATGTGTTTGATTTCAGATGAGTTTCATTTAGTAAAAAGGCGTTAACGTTTTCTTCTAATAGTAATTGTTCAAAAATATCTTTGTGTGCTGAGAGAGAGAAAGAGCGGATGTTGAACAAAAGAACTAAAGCTAAATCCATAATCTTTTGCATGTTTATGTTGTAGTCTTTTGTGATGTTAAACCTCGGTCTCAAGTGCGCTGGCATAGCTTACATACGGTCCTGAGTAAGTTGCATTAAAGTTGACATTTAAGACAGTCTTTGCCAGTGCCGGATCTAGACATTTTCCTATGGAGGGTAAAGTTAAATTTTGCAGCCCTTTCCATCGTTTTTTAGCCAAACAACGCGCGACGCGACGGCCACATCATTGTCTCGCATCATTTGTTATCTTCTCTGGAACCTGTCATGGATCGCTATTACTAACTCCAGTATCTGACTTGAATCGCGTTTTTAAACTTTAGAGATGAAGGTAGGTTGAATGGAACAATATAAAAAAAGGACCTTAGCGTGCCAGTATTGAAATTTTCAACACGTTTAGGTCACTTTAAATTTAATATGCGATTTTACTTCCTTTTTCAGCAGCTTTTATTTTTAGCTGTTTGCCGCACCCTAAACGTGCCGCCCGGGGCGCTTGCCCCTCTAAATCCGGCATTGGTCTTTGCTGCGCATTGCATCTGTTGTCAAATGAATGGACACTGGAATGGATGGATGTTTTGTGATGATACCAATGATTTAGGCAATATTTATAAATTATGATTTTCGCTTATGTCACACTACACATATATGAAGAAAAGGCTCCATAGAATTACTTTAGGAATTTTAAAGCTGAGGCCCACGATTTGTTAATACAACATACTGTTTTCTTTAGTAAAACAATCTATGTTGAATGAAATTCTCAAGAAATGCTTAAGGCAGAAATTGTAAGAAATGGTGTGGTTAAGTGGTTTCCAGCCACCGGTTTAAAATATAAAGATATGCTGACATCTTTTGAACGTCCAATAAACCACTAAGGTACTGGCATCTTCCCAGTCTTCGAGAGCTTTTCCCTGTAGTTTTGCTGGTCTGTGGGTATTAATGGAAACCTTGAAAAAACACTGATCTATGACCTGGAAATAGCTTCTTTAGTGAAGCCATGTATGTCGAATAAAACTCCACGAGAAATGTCTAAGGTTGAAACTGTGTAAAATGGATGTAGTCTATTACCTGCAAATGTGTCAAGATCTGTGAGGAAAGTGAGTTTCACAAGATGTCACTGTGTAAAACTAATTGAATGCTTCAGTAGGGCCTTTCGTCTGAACACTGTTCGAAGTTTTTTCACATCATTTTGTTTCAGTTGCTTATTCCACGTTCCCTGTCATACTTGGAATAAAGGTTATTACAATTTTACGTTCTCTTTCATCAAAAATACCATAAAAGTTTCTGTAAATAACTTTCATTTATTCATCTAAAATATCTTTGTTGTTTTCATCTATATATTTACTATATCTTTCCCATGGTAATTCTGGTGACAATTTAATATTTAATATTTTCTATTTTAATTAAATTTTTACAAACAGTTTCTTTGTGTCGTACTTTTATTGAGTTTAAACTTTTGTCATTTTTCTAATATACCTAGAAACTTCTAGAATGTTTGTTATCTAAAGGATTTCTTCTTGTTCCTCTAGGAAAAGTCTCGTAACATGCAATTTCTTTACCCTTTTTTTCAAGACAACATAACATTTCTATATTGTTTTGTAAAGTTTATTTAGTTCTTAATTAACTGTTCCTTCTTTTCATAAATTTAATTATGTTGATTTTACCGTTGTTTATTGATCTTTCAATACGAAATTTACAATAGTTTTTTTTTCTCCTTTTTCGTTGAACAATCTTGCTGTCTTCTTTAAGATGTTTTCCTTTCATTTTTCATGAATCTCCTTCATTATTATCCTATTTATTTTATTACTTTCTTTATTTTTAGTTTCCTTATCGGTCGTCTCTTCTCCTGTATGGCACTTAGTAACCGACTTCAAAAATACGAATGAGATCCTTAAATTAGATCCATATATAAATATATGATTTTTGTATATGTTTGTGTGGATATAATGTCGGAATCAGTTCAGCGATTTTAATTCCTTTTCCTGTGTTTTGTAGAGGACGTTCGCAGGATCGTCCCGCTGCAGTATCTTCGTAATACATCTTGAAAAAGGTAGACAAAATCCATCCTGCCGCAAGTTTTATTACCTATAACTCTATAACTGTTGGTTAATTAAACGTACTGAGAAAAAATCAAACCAAATAACTCCTAGTAAGAGCTGCGTTTCCTGTATTCAAAGATGATGATTGAAACTTTCATATTTGTTAGCAAATTTGTTAATCTACTTCATAACAATGCACTAAGAAGTTCACAAATTGACTAACTCCGGGCTCGAATAAAAATAAATTTACTAAATTAGGTGTAGTAGGACTATTTGTGCAAGTCCGCGCTTATATCTATTGGTAGAAAAATAAAATTAACATAGATACTGGATATGTTTCTAATATGACCGTACCACCATGTCCATAACACGAAATATATCTGACTTACAGCGTTGAAACAAAAAAAAAAAAATACATTGGATAAATACCAGGTACAGAATTGAAATATGATACTGGGGTATCCAGTGGCGTCCGGGAAGTACTTTTACAAAGGACGGGGGACAACTTAAAAAAAATGTTAAGTGGGATATTTTTTTCTTTTTCACTTGATTGAAACATTCATAAAGGGTGAACATACGTTAGTAGAGGACACGTTCTTCAATTTAACAGTTACGATAGCTGATTTTGATAACATCAAATTTACAGAGTTTTATTCGGGCGACGCGAACATTTAACAGTTTTATCGTAGATGAATCAACCTTGTGTTACTAGGGGTTAATTGTAGTTAGATATGATTACTTCTGTCCTATTTTTTTAACTATAATTAGACGTCTATTAGCAATGAAATATGATATAGGAAAATACCGCTTAGTTTAACTGCTGCTAGCTGCCAGCACAAAGAAGCTGTCGCGTTGATCATTTTTAATCAACTAACCTAGATCTTTCTGAAAGCACTGAAGCGGGTGATCTTAATATTTGAATTCTTGACCACTATTGCTAATCGCCATACAATTTGTAATTCATTGAACCCTATAATCAAGTTTACATGACTTTGGGTAAATTTTACTTCTTTTACTCCACCCATATCGATGTTTGTCAGTGTGAAGTAAAACAAAACACTGACGGTAACAGTGCAAGAATGTAATGTAATTCAAAAGAATGGAAATAAACGGTTTCCTCTTCCAAATTGGTCCCTCCTTTCAGGCCAAAAGATATCACTTCAAACTGGAAATTCTCTGGGGAGCTTCAAATGACCGGCGACAAAGCCACTTCATGTAAGAAACATAGCCTCTAAAACGGGAAGAACTTTCCTCTATTTTGTTCCTCTGTCTCTCAAGTTGTCGTCCTAATAGAACAAGAAGAAAGACACGAAAAAAAGAATTCCTAGTCTTTGTAGATAAAAAGATGAAAAGGAAAAGAGAGAACGAGTTCTATTACGACAATACCAGCAATAGCGTACGTGCGAGTGTCATATAGGGATATTATGAAATTCCGATATTTCTGCGCTGTGGATTAGATGAGAGGAGGTGTCTTCCTTCTACTTCGTTTTATAGGATATTATCGATTTGCTTCCGAGTCCTTCTTTTTACGAGCAAGTATGAGATGCCGATGATGTGAAATAAAATGGCCTTTTTTTTTCATTTTTCTAAATTCCCTTAATCGAAATTCTTTCCTGCCAACACCTCTTGCCTTCTTTCTTCCTTTCTTGAAAGAAAATTGAGTCATTCTGCGGCATTCCTCTCTACTTAACATGAACAGCCATACTTTGAACCTTGCGACACATCCTGACGTAAGAATGTATGTTCTAATATACCGAAAGCATGTTAAGTACATAAAGAGCCATTTTATTCAAAAAAAGGGAGAGGGGACTTGTTATAGTCCTCACTGCTTTTACTCGTTGTCTCACACTACCATCAAGTTCGTTTTGTGACTTTTTCTTCCTCTCTTTCTCTTTTCTTCTTTATCGTCTTCGTACCCACACATATATGTTTTCTCTTTTCTTGTCGCATGTGTTATTTTGTGGCAATGTTCCATACGAGAGGTGAAATCGGGTCTTAAAAAGTGACCTATCCTGACCCTGACCCTTTTGACCCGATGGGCTGGTCTTGACTCAAATGATAAGCTGACTGTGACTCGGTAATCCGATCATCGAATCTTGGTCTAATTGACTCGCTGACCCAATCTTGACCCAATTTTGACTCGCTGATCCGGTGACCCAATTTTGACTCGCTGACCCGGTGACCCAATTTTGACCCGATGACACAATTTTGACTCGCTGACTCGGTGATTCTGTCTTCACCGATTTGACCTGTTCCCGTTCCTGTGTCTTGAATCGATCAATATTATCACTTCTGAGATTCACTGATTCTTTCAGTATAGCTTTCCAAGGGGGTGGTTATTTGCACATCTTCTTGGGGGGAGGGGTGTTCTTTCCGGTAATATGAGACTGTTTCCGTATGTTATTATTATTGTTAGGAGCTTTTCGGTGTTGTATTTCTCCTCCTGTGTGAGGTAACACCTGTATTCCTGGCCATCCCTTAAAAAAACATTGTTTAAATGCAACAGTATACAACAAGGAAAGAATTTAAAACGCTGCTTTCTCTCAGGGTCACCGCATCAGGCCCGGTTCTAAGCATAGGCCTGGTGACCTGGTGATCCGTTTCAGCTCTGTTCCACACCACAGACACCATCCCAACGGACAATTAATGAATACGGCATGTTATAAGTTTTATGCCTAAAACCCGTAACGGTAACCTTTGACTCTTACTCAGAAATACAGTGAGCGAAAACTTATTCTAATATGCGAACTAAGTTTTAACTGTGTAGACTTTTCGGCTTGTAGCTCTAACTTTGACACTATTCTGAAACTTTCTTGTGTGGACGGAAAGAGAAGTGTTTTTTACTGCTTGTTCCATCTCACCTCACTTCGTATCGAGAATTCGCTTTAGATGCATTTTTCTGAGGCTATATCTGACACTTATTGAGAAATACAAATTTAATACTGCAGCGATGTTCAAACTGTCAAAGAAGGAAAACTGCACATAACAAAGAAAGAAGGAAAGTATTCTTGACTCTTATTCTAACGAGAGGGTGAAACGACACGTCTGGATTTGTGGCGACATCGTTCCAGATCGCCTTTTAATACAAATAGCGTCTTTGTAACAGAAAGGGAATATTAAAAGAGTAGGAATGACTGTCACATAGCGATTCCGTGGATGAGTGGTCAACGTGTCGAGCTAATAACGACGAGTGCGGAAATTTCCAGTTACGGATCTCAAGCAAACGGTTGGAGTGCAAGTACAAAAAAAATGAAACGAAACTTAAGTGTGTATCGAAGTATGACGCTTTTGTTAGTGACAAATTGCCATGGAGAATAAAAAAAAACGAATCAGAAAATATAGTTTCATGTGAAATGTCCTTTCCAAGATGAACTTTAAGTATTACCCCTGGGTATTATTGGGATTTGACATTTTGAGAAAGGACCTCATGCTAACTGTTAGAGGGAAGGTTTGTTTGATTCACAAACTATTTAGGATTTCAGACACTTTACAGGAAACAAAACGATAAATGCTGAAAGACAAACCTAATTGAAGTAAACCCAATAATTTATTAGAACCGAATCATTTCAACAAACATCACACGCAACGCCCGCGGTGCGAAGGACACAGATGTGATTGTAATAATAAAGGGCGCACCAACTAAAAGTTATGGGGAGGCTCAGAGCCAGTTAGTTACGCCAGTTAGGAACACTTGTTGAACATCATTTTGATGCCAGAAAGATTACACTGTAGGTTCTAACCTCCTTTGAGAGTAACAAACATTTGTTAATAATTAAACCATGGATTTAGTTCCATTTATTTACTATTCTGTTCGTATTAATCATTTAGAGAAATAATGAGCACAATAATTCACCTATTCTCGCACATGTCACATTATATACACATACCATCCATAAGTACTAGTGTGCACATTTTATTTCCTGTACATTTAAAGAGTATTTTATGCACACGTCAAGTTTGGGGCACATCCGCGCACAAACATTTTAATCCTCAGTTAATCTAATATGAGCAGTTAATCTAATATGAGCACTCTGTGAGTCAGAGATAAAATAAGTGTAGATGACGAATCCCATTATTTTCTTCTCCCCACTGCCACCTGGTGTTAGTCCAGGAAAACTAGGAATAAAATAATGCTAGTAAGGTAAATGTACCAGTTATTGCCATTTTTAGACCATTGTCGTTTCAAAACTTGAAGTGCATTGCTCTATTCAGGCTTTATTTTCCTATTCATGGGTAAACTGTACACTCTTAGATCTTTCCCGAAATTAATTTCACAGGAAAAGAATAAAAATGAAAAACAAATATATTTTATTATTATTTTTTTCTTCAATTCAGCTACTCACTTCTATTATTTTTTTTAATGTAATTTTCAATTTGTATTGACATCAAAACACTCAGTCTTTTCAGCCAGTGGTGGTGTAGTAATCTTTCTACAAAAAGTTACATGGCAATAAAAGCCTTCTTTGTATGTGTTCAAGATGTATTTTGAATTTAGTTCTGGGTATAAATGTATAATAAACAAATTTTGGAACGCTTATTAATATAATATATCACTAGCATTACAGTAGAAGAGGACCAACATTTTGTTGTTGTTTTAACCAGGTTAAAGTCCAGGTCAGTGAAAAAAAGAAAAAGAAGAAGAAAAAAAGAAAAATATTTTTTTTACTATGCATATTAAATTGAACCTGTAAGAAAGGACTTGGCAGGACAGGATGAGGTGATAGTGCTAGGAGAGTTACATAATGGGAAGGCTAAACTTATGACATTTATTTTTGATGGGGGTTGGGGGGTTGGGGTGCTATACATAATGGGAAGGCGGAACTTATTGTACAGAAAATAACAAAAAGTGTGTCTGACGCAAAGGACGTGTTCACGGTGAAGTCATACTATTACGAGGTTAACACATTTTATTTTATTAAGTTG
>JAGDQP010002976.1:0-16850 GCA_022664845.1 Lepisma saccharinum
TGTAAAATAAAATTACAACATTAAAAATTATACGCATTCTTTAAAAGTTATCTCTAAATTTTATTTACTTTCAATTTGTAAAAAAAAAAAAAAAAGTACAACACTTTGGAAGGCTGTGAAATTCCTAACAATAACAATATTAAATTTGTAAATTAAAATTATGTTTTTATATACACATATACCATGAACAACATGAAAATATATAAAATGTTTGTTTTGTCTGGTTTTAAGTGAGAAGCAAAACAGTTTAATTCTACTCCTCCATGAAGACCATGTAAACATTGATGATATGTTTACATACCTGTACATTTTTGGCGAATATATATATATAATATATTATTATATTTTCATGTTAACTACTTTCAACATTAAACCTTTGTTTACAACAGCTTGCATAATAATTACTTCACCACTGACAGAACTCATACTTTTAATAGTTTATAAATTGTATATAAAGACAAGTGTGCTGGTTGTACACACTTCACGTGAGACAACCTTTGACCACTTGTATAGTTTTTCATCACTGATTACCATTTGAAAATACTTTACTCACATGTTCAGACTATATTTTAATAAGCGGTTTTGCTAAAAAAGTAATGAATACAAGAGTTTTGCGGAAGAGGGAGTAAAATTTGAATGATCTGGGTGATCACCTCTCGTTTTAACCTACCGAGCTTTCAACAACCCAGTAAACCTCTTACTTTTATCGCATTATATTGAAGCGAATCTATATTAAAGCAATCCATCCAGAATTTATCAGAACATGTTGTTTTCAAAATGTACAAAAATGTACGACTTGACTCATTTAAAGTATTTATTCTTTTAGTTAATTAATTTAGTATTAATTAATTTAAAGTATTATTTTCAGTATTCATTCCTTAATTAACTTCTTAGTGGCATCCTTCAAATTATTTTTGTACTTACCTTTTGTGTACGGTTTGCTGTTCAATACTCACTTTGTTTTGGTAAGAGTAACAGTTTTTTTCGTAATGTGGTAGTTTTACAGATTACTCGTGGGCGTAAGGTACATTTAGCGTCTTTAAGTATACTTGTCACATGTAAAGAGGACATAAATTTGAAGTCGCATTAAAAATGTGTAACTTTGGGATGGGATAGTGTCGCGATAGTGTTGTTCCTGCGTTTCATTAAAAACAGTAAAAGAAAAATATACTTCTGAACCCCCGCAATTGCTGGATAACTCATTTTTGTGAAAAGTTGACAAGTGACAATTGTGCTTTCAAGACGCGGTTTATAAACATACACACTTATTTATATATCAAGCCTTATTGGAGAAGAGAGTAATTTATCTTGTTTATTTTACCATGTAGTCTTCGAAGAAATGAAGCATAAAGTCAGGGATTGTGTAAAAAAAATGAAGTACTTCAACCGACAATTTGAATGTTATTTGCACCTTTAATCTCGAGCCATGCTGAAGTGGTCACTGGTCAAATATTCAATAATTGCCTTTAAGTAGATGGTAGCTGCCCGGAGCCAGGTACCGGGGTAAGGTGGTTTGTCATTGACATGTATCGAATGTTGATGGCGCGCTAATGACGGGACCTACAATGAAAAGCTCAATTTTGCACTCCTTATGTCCTTACCGAGTACCGAAACCGGAAAGCCGTTGATTAAAAGGGATTACTTGTCGCATTTAAAAAGGAAAACACACTTCCTTTACGTTTCGAATGATTTAATTTGTTTGTTTACCTTGTTTAACCCGGGATATATAGGCTATACTTTAGAAGATGTTAAACTTGAAGCCAACGCTTATTTTTTTTAAATATAAAGTAACCCAATGTTAAAACTGTTTCTCGTTTGTACATATTTCATTAGAAACTAAGAGAAACAAATATATAAAAAACTAAAGTATTTTTTTTTCCTCTCTTGCTTGTTAGTTGCTTCAGAATCTCGACACAACCCAGGAGAAAACGAGGATGAGGAAAGAGGGAAAAGGGAATGAAGAAAGGAGAAAGCGACTTTTTTATATTTGAAAGAAATAAAAAAGACGAAGGAACGAGACCGCTTGTGACGCTCTTAGTGCGGGAAAAGGAACTACTTTATTCATATCTGTCGCAAAATGTTCTTCATTCTCAAACGTGAATGGAATTCACTTTACTGAGGTTGTGCGCGAACATTGTTAAGATGACATGAGGGATTGATGTTGGAGGTTGGGTTCTTGGAGTTAACGGGGAAAAGGGGTGAGAAAGCACAGGAGGTGGAGGTGAACTGGGAAACGAAGGTTTTGGTGACAGAAGGAAGCTCGTAAGGGAGAAAATGTCAAAAAGCTACGAGCAGCTACCCAAACAAAAAAGAAATACACTTTGAAATATCGGAGCAATCATAAGAAAAAGGGTTAGCTTCTGTTCTTGCAAATATTTTTGTTTTAATAACTGTTTTTCCTGCATATTATTTACTCATTGTTGAGGCAGTGCTACATGATTTTCGGTAGCATATTTTACTAATTACTGTGTTAATGTATGGGTAGACATAAAAGTTACATTCTGTTTAGTTTAGTTTATTGGCTTCTTTTATATGGCCAAGTTAAGGCTGAAAGAGCCTTATCTACCACTTAACCATGCTACAATGTGTTATAGAAAAACAAAATACCGAAATAATAATAATAAAAAAGAAAAGAAAATTACACCTAAAAATAAATACACATCCATACACACACACACACACACACACAAAATGACATAAAACAGTGATATACAGACAAATACCGGTACTCTAAAGATTTTAACATAAACTGATTGTGTATACACTATACCATACTGGAGAAACTTATGTACTTATTAAATTTTATTTATATATAAACAAATGAAATCTGTCAGGTAGACTTTGGAGGTTTAATCGATTCTTGACAATATATTTTTTTCCATCGAATTTTTAAAGCATTTCACTGTCTCTGATTCCTTAAGATAATCGGGTAGGCTGTTCCAAATGTGTAACTGTTAATTATTTGTTAAAGAAGTTAGAGTTATGTTGGGGGATTGATAATAACATATTGGTTCCTGATCTTGTATTGTGTCCATGACGGGCATTGAGAGATTGAAAATGTTGAAAAATATAACTGGTCTTTTTAGCACGCATTGTTTTAAATAATATTACTGCTGGGTGCGAAGCTCGTCGCTCGTCTAATTTTAGAAAGGACAGCTTTCGATAGAAAGTTGTTAAATGGTTTGAATATTTCAGGTTAAAGATAAATCTTACACATGGATTCTGAATCCTCTGAAGGCGGTGAGCCAACTCATCGCTAATGTCGGAAAGTACTACGTCACAGTAATCAACATCTTGGAAAACAAGTGTTTGTGCCAAAGTGGTTTTAACAGCGCTTGGAAGGATATTTTAAACCTAGTCCAGTGACCAGAACGCTTTTCTGCAAACCTTATTGATATGAGCCTTCCATTCTAGGTGTCGGTCTAGTGTGAGGCCAAGATTGTTTACCATGGAGGGAAATAGTACGGTAGTGTTATTTATAGTAATATTGGGGATGATGTTCATCTAGAAGTTTGTTGTTTGAAGAAAAGAGAGCAGTCAGGAAGTGAAGTTGATCTTTTTGAAGAAAAGATCATACATTGAGATTTTAGCGGATTTATGCTGAGACCATTTAGTGCTGCCCAGTCCGTAATTCTAGCAAGATCATCGTTTATGCTATTAATGGTCGCTGTTAATTCACGCGGATAGCATGACATATACATCTGGAAATTGTCTGCAATATAGATAATGTTTAGAATGTTTTAATGCATTAGGACTGAATTAGGAAGGTCTGTATGATGAGTAAAAATATTAATTATCGTCTAGACAAAAAATAGGTAAGAAAGTAAAAAGAATAGTATCGTAATCAATACGATAAAATATATTTGTTCAATTTCTGCAGCAAATCATCTAAATTGTAAAACCAGGCCTACCAGATCTGCTTTAGCGCTATGTTGTGACTTTGATAGCTGCCTGCGCAAGCCTCTCAAGTCGACAAAGTACAAATTAAATCTTCTCAAATCAGACATTGCATCCAGGTTCTACCATTCTTTTGCTTAAAGCCGCGCTACACTGTAAAGAAAAGTTTAATTCCATTGCATTTTGCAATCCTCTTCCTCATATCTAAAATAATTCAACTTTTGTTTACTTCTGATATAGAATTTAATTTACTTTAAATGACCAATATAGACTCAGAGGAATAGATAATAGTGAATGATAATTTTTCTCTTGCAAAATTTGGCAACCCTGGACGAATTTACTTTATAGCCAAAATATTTGAAACGTTCATAATATGTTCTGAGTATAGCTTTGTGATTGCCATAAGCTATTGTGCATTTATCACTTTCTGTGTGCAGCTATCGACATTGCTTTTATGAGTGTGAATGTACGATCTTTTGTATATTTTTTTCACACGAGGCAGAGGAAGCTGTAATAATAGCAAAGGAAAATTAACATATTTTGTTTGGAACAGGGACATAACATTGTCATTCCTTTCATACCCTTGTTCTTTTAACCTACTGAGCTATAATAAAGATACATATTCGTCACTTTTCTTATTATATATTGAAATAAAAAAAATAGGTGGGAACCTGAGGTTTTTTTTACAGCATATTGTGAACACAATATGTAACATTACTATGTGAAAAGTAATCTTAAGTTGCGCAACAAGCGACCAAGAATCACTTTCTGAAAAACATTTCACAACATGACCTTCTTCTTTGGGTAGTAGAGAAAACATATAATTAAAATGGAATCTAAAATACAAATATAATTAATAACGGTAATCAACCAGACTTATTAGTGCGTCAAATTACGCAAGCAGTGTAACCTTACATTGGCAGTTTAAATTAACGTTTGGTGAGTTTGTTAATTAAATAGAAACAATTTTCTTTACATAACGAAAAGATCTCATGACGGGGTAATTACATCTTTTTCCAAGCTTTTAAAGGAGAACATGAAAGGGATACGTATGTTGCTGTTAATGCCAACAAAAATGAGGAAGAATCATATACGTTGCTAGTTCTAAGAAGGGGGAAAAGTCTAAGAGTATTTAAGTGTGATTCAAAGCAACGTGCTCAATGACGAGATCAAACTGTTATTGCATCTCCTTTTTCTCTCATTTTGTCTGCATTTAACTTCCAACATCTAACAGACATTCAGACAGACAAAAGATGAGCAAAGAAAGAGTCGAAATGGTTGGAGCAAATTTCGCTTTAATTCCCTGAGTCTCTCCGTTTTATATGGGTCTCTAGCACACACACACACGCACACGCACAGATGCTACTAGCTACATGGTTTCTTGAACTCACATCAAGCTACAGTTTCAGAGCATCTGTCCTTCTCTATTCCTCATTCTTCTAACGCTGTAACAATCCCTAGTGTAACGCTTTGTAACGACCATTCGCCCATTCCTTAAAAGAGGAAGAAAAGTGTATATATATATATCAAGACGCTACGACATACCTCTTCAAACTGGAACGTGCTGCTTCATACTAACTGCTTGAAAAGTTTCATCGTGATGGCCCAATAAGGGGCACAGATCTAAAAGTAATTGGTGTTGAAACGCGGCGTTTACTAGAACACAAAAGGGGTGAAACATTACATTGTACTCCCCTTTCCACTGTTCTTTTCTAAAAATAAAAATCTATCTTGAATAAGTAAATTGTTTAACAGGAACATTAAAATAATAGACTATACTTGAGTTAAATATGAGCTACTAACTAAATTTCCATACATTTAACAAAATAAGTTTTGCACTATTTAATACGTACTATTGACTTGAAATATTACTTTCAGGTTAGGATGTTTTGTTTATTCTGATCCCGTGTTTTACACGCGTTGTTCCTAGATCTGAGAAGAAGAAGCATAATCTTATTTTCTGTAAATTCGTTTTAACACTACGAGAAGTCACAATCTGTCAGTAGTCACATTTCTGGGCGATTCGAGTAGTGTAGTGACATGATTCATTATCCTGTTCTCCGAATAATACAAGTGACATAAACGCATGAAGATGGTCTGTTCACAGGTTACTGTAGTTGTTATCCGTCAAATGATTGTGTACAATAATGATTGTTCATAGAATTCTTAAGCAGAATATGTCCTAAACCACTACCGTTCTCCATCAGCGTATTTTATCGCCACAGCACTTCGTAGTATTATTTATTCTTTTAGCAGCAAAACAGTGCAAACGAATATACCCATCCAGTTGAAGCAACAAGAACAGATTCATCCAGCAAGGCGACTTGCTTTCATTAAGTCAGCGAGGTCCCTTTTCAATGCTCACGTTCCAATTCTAGGCGTTTCTGACAGCGGGGTACTAGTACTCGATAGCTACCTACTCAGTGATGTACTTTGTACTGTGACATATTATTTAAGTAATTTTCACTAAATATTGATGTGGCTTGTGTTACAGTAGTCTTTCTTTAGCTTCGTATAATACAGGAAAACTAACATCTCTGACATCAATTAGTTTTGGCTGCTTGTTTGTTCTTTTTTAACCTACCTAGGACCAATAATAGCTTGTAGTATTCACCAGAACTGACGGTGACTACCACACAAGCTTTGCAGTGACGTTTTAACCGTGACCAGTGTGTTCAGATGTTAACAAATCTATCTGGGCTGCACTCACTAGTTAAATTATTAGTACCCCATCCAGCTCACAATGAGCAATATCCCTGACCTTGACATGCAGAGTTGTTAAGAGCTAGGTGTACTTATTAGATATCGGCGATGGTTGTTCAAAACTTATTGAGCACTTGGATGTTTAATTCCCAGTGGCCATAAGTAAAGCAAGCAAATTCCTCGGAATTTATACAATTCACACAATTTATTTTAATTTTATGAAGATCAAATATACAGAAATAATTTATTTTTATTTAGAAAAGTAATTTGCAGTTTTCACTGTGTTATCTGAATACAATAAAATCTATATGTTAAACAAGTTTGTTAAAAAGGCTTTGCCCAGTCCGTTCTACACCACCGATTTTGATTATATTTCTTTCGTATTTTTGGATTATCACGTAAATGAGCCATCAAGAAACCGCATTCCTCTCCGTCAAGTCTGAACTGAACTAGAAGTGTTTGAGTGTTTTCCCCTATGTATTCCTTATGGGGAATATTTATCGCATACTTTGTCCAGTCCGTCCGGCCGTTCTACTAGGCCGATTTTGATCATTCTTTTTTTTAAAAAAAAAAAATATCCAGCTTAACACGTAGATGAGCCATAAAAAAGCCGCATTCATCTCCGTCAAGTCTGAACTAAAGAACAAGTGTTTGAGTGTTTTCTCCTACACATAGGAGAGTCTGTTTATGATAAAGGGGTCGCAGCCCCCAAAACTTAACAAGTTAAGGGCACAGCCCGCCACGTGGAAGCGAGTATTGTTGAATTGCCCAATGACTGTTGGCAACATATTATATTCGCACACACCCACCAACTTTTGCTTGTTAATATCTTAAATATTATTTTGCGGTGACTCGCTGGCAGTGCTCATCTCTGGTACTTTGATTCGTCGGTTAGATCCCAGCTCATGCCATGTGGGCTTGTTTGTTTTGTAGAGGAAAAATACCGTGTGCATGGATTTCCTTCCCTCCCCTCCCCTTTACACCCGATTTCCTCCCACTTTCTTCATTACACCAATTCTCCGATCACAATCCATACGAACTGAGCCAAAGCTGCCTAAAGTCCTTAAAAACTCATTTCAATTTAACATTATTTTGTTCATGAATGCTTGAACACTCATATAAAACTATAAGAAAAAATCAGTTTCATGACCAGTACCTATTTAACATCAACAAATTTAAATTTTATTAATTTCTAGTTTTGTGAAGGGCAACACGTTTCGTCAGTAATAAAATCCCAGATGAAATAAATATAGAGCTTCCGAGACCATAAAGAATAAGTGGTCAAGTCGTACATTTGAAAAGTTAATCACACTTTCGAACCAAACCGTCATTAACAATTATAATACATTTTGTTATTCCCCCTCTCTTTCTCTCTGTTCTTCATTAATCAGAACTTGATGTGAAACACGCAGACGTTTGTATTACGTGCTACAATATAACTGCTAGAAAGTAATCATATCAAACGTCTCCCCCATCTTCTTAATCTCTGTTACAGAGAGACAGGATACATATGCATATATCGATCTGGGAGCTATAGGACAGATCACATGCATTGCATGTTCTAGTAAAAGAAGAAAAGATTGTAAGGTATTGCCTTTGATTCTGTTTTCGTGTTTATACCACGTTGCATGATGAATATTATTAACGTGGTAATAAGTGGATAAATTTGATTTTCTGAGTTAAGTGTTGGGTAAAATATTCCTAAGAGAAATCTTCTCTGGTATTTTCTGGTTTTCTCGTAGAGAACAGTTTCTAACTTGAATATGTTTCTATCGTGCAAAGTAGTACTTAAAATGTAAACAGGGATCTCGTAAATACAATTAGGTAAAGAGTAAATGACAGTGTGTGAACCTTTGTAAAAGAGAATTTATGGCTCGAAATCTGAAGTATATGTGCCACAATCATGTGTCACATATGTGTGGCTTACCTTGTTTTTGTATATAAAAGAACTTACAAATATTTCTTTTTTAATCCTGTAGTGGGTGCGTTTATTTTCAAAAGCGGATTGGCGCATTGTGCCTGTGAGGTGTTATCTCCATTTGATGTCACAATAGAACTTCCTGTGCTTAAAATGTTGATGGTAATATCCTATGTATTCGAGGGATATATCTAATCGTGAGATTATGCGTAATAAGTTGAACTTCATTTAATTCAACCATGAGGCGCTTTCTATGTTCCCTCTAACTTATCTCAACACTAGTTTCTTTCTTATTGTTTTTGTTAATAAATATTTTCTTGTTATTTTTCTCACATTGTTAATACATTCTTATGTAACATGGCTAGCTAGCTGTATGTAGAATTGTGTTAAATAAATAAATTAATTGAACTTTAGGTATCTAATGCTTATAGTGAGTTTAATTATTTGTTGTATAGTTCTATAAGATCTGAAATTTATGTACATAAGCCTGATATGTAATATTATATCCAGAGTGAAATAATGTACCTTTTATTACACACAATAGTATGATAAATAAATTACATATTTAAAGGTAATAGTAATACACAATTTACAAAAATTAAATTGTTTCAGTTCTTGAAAGTTAACGAAGGTATAATCAGAAAAATAAATAGTTATCCTCAGTGTCAACTTTTGACAATGCGGTCATTATGTTATACAGAACTTACTATCTCTTATTAAACTTAGACGTAAAATTATCACAGTAAGAACTAAATGTCTTTTGTAATATCGAAAAGAAAAGTTTCATAGGATAATATTTGAAATTGAAGGCTTGGGTGCAAGAACTAGGTAACTCTATTTTAGAAAATTTTACAAGAATTTAGAGACTAAATCTAAAATATCATAATATAGATATTACGTTATTTTTCCTTTTACATTAGTGCATTTGTGCATTTGAATGAAGGTTTTGGCAACATGAAAACATGTTATTTTTTTATAACAAAATTAAAAGCGTAACTCTTTTCTTTAATAAAACTATAGATTCCTATTTTTTAATCTAAATCTTCAATTATTCTTTACCAAAATATTTAATAATGAATGGATTACATTTGTATTTGCATTAACAAGGTTGCTGTTAAATTTATTTTATAATGCTATTAACATTATATTAATACTCCATATCTTTTGTTTCAGGTATGTATTTCAAGGATTACTTCCTCCAAATCAGTCTTCATTAAACTATAAGGCTGTAAGTATACTATACGTAAACAGATTTTGAAAATAGGTCTAAGAGATTTACTGTAGTTCGAAATGCCTTGAGCCCTACGCATCTGAAGTGAGTTTATACAGTCTATACAGCGAAGTAGTAGTTAGTTATTTTTAAACAGCTTTCTTATAAAGAAGTAAACATTTCTTGCTTTCTATAGGTAGGATATTATTTTAAAATAAGTTGTAGTGCTTGAATTCCTTGTGTTCATTAAAACATTCTCATTAATCATTTAAAATCACAAAACTTTTAATCTCTAAAAATAGATTTAGAATTCTTCCTTATGTTATTCTTTAACTTCTTCTTCCTTCTCCATCTTTTACCACCTACGTGAGGTCGACGTTTCAGATGAGTCTTCTCCACAAAGTCCTGTTATGAACTTCTTTTCCTCACAGACCTTTCTCCCTGAGATCATTCTTAACCCTTTCCACCCATTTCCTACCTCTCTTGCCCTCCACTTCCATTTCCATTACTCTTCTGACAACATAGTCATTTGTTCTCATCACATGTCCATACCACTGAGTCTTCTTTCTTGTATCTTCTTAGATATCGCTATAACCTTGATTGGTCCTCTTACCCTTTCATTTCTCACACTATCTCTTCTTGTCATTCCTCACATTCAGCGTAGCATTCTCAAATACGTTACCATCTAATCTCTTTTTTCCTATGTTTTCCTTACTGGCCATGTTTCTGCTCCGTACATCATTACTGGTCTAACCACTGTTTTGAAAATCATTCCTTTATTCTTTACCGTGATTCTGCGGTCGCAGAGAACGCCTCTTACTTTCTTCCGATTTCTTCATCCCTTTTGCATTCTGTGCGTTATTTTCGAGTCCAAATCGTCATTCATAGTAACAGTTGAGCCTACATATTTAAAACTTTTCACTTTATGCAATCATTTTTCTTCAAAAATCACTTCTCCATTTCTTTCTCAGTTAAACTCAAGATACTCAGTTTTCTTTCTACTAATCTTTAGGCTTCTATCTTCCATAGACTTCCTTCAACTCTCTACTTTCCTTTCAAGTTCTTCCCTTTTAGTATTGTATAGTACAATATAATCAGCAAACATCATACACCTGGGGCTTCATCTGTCACATCCGGAGTTATAACGTCTATGACTATGTTGAAGAAGGCTAAACCCTAGTGTAATACAAGAGTAACAGGGATTTGGAGTGTTAATCCCACACCACTTCTTACCCTAGTTCTAGCTTCTGTATACACATCTTGGATTATCCTTAAATATTTCTCTGGAACTCCAATCTTCTTCAAGCATCTCCAGACTTCCTGACATGGTACTCTGTTGTAGGCCTTTTCAAAATATGCAATCCCTTTTGCTTTTCCTGATGCTTTCCCATAGTCTGTCTTAATATAAAAGTTGCGTTCGTTGTACTTTTTCCTGGCATAAATCCAATGTTTCTTCTCGTAATCTTCCTTCTATAATTTTCTCTCAAATCTTCATCGTGTGTGACATTAGTTTGATTCTTCTATAGTTTCCACAATCCACCCTTCGTTTTAAAAATTGGAACAATAACACTATCCCTCCATTGAATCGGCATTTTTTCTTGTTCATAGATGTTTTACGTTAGATCCCATACAGTACCTTCTGGTCCTAAACTCTTCCACGCTTCTACTGGTATGCAATCAGAATCTGTAGCTTTTCCGTTCTTCGTTTTCTTTAATGATTTCTCTGCATCTTCCGTTGGTTTACGATTTGAAGTTTCGTCGCTAAGACCTTTCCTAGGATTTTCTTCATTTAGGAGCGTTTCGAAATATTCAGCTCATCTCTCTTTTATCCTGTCTTCATCGGTAAGCACTAATCCTTGACCATTCTTAATTGCTTAGTATGTGTAATATCCTTTGTTGCTTTGTCTCTGGTTTTTGCTTATCTGTATAGCTTTTTCACTCCACCTGGTGTTTCAAGTTCGTCATACAGTTCATCACAGGGGTACGCTTTTGCTCTAACCACCGCCCTCAGTGCATCCTTATTAGCAGCTTCGAAGCTACATTTATCATTTTCTTTTTCTGAAGCATCCCATCTAGTTTCAGCTTTCTTCTTACACTTCCTGATTCCACCACCACGTCTCTTTCCCTGTAGAGGGTTCTTTCCAGAAGTTCTATCTAAAGTCTTCTCTGTGGCCGTTATCATGATCCTAGTGTTCACATTCCACCATTTTTGCACATCCTCTTCTTCCAGATTTATTCTTTCGATAACATCTTCTTTGAACAATTATCTTGGTTCTCTTCTTTCAGTGTCCACCATCTAATTTTGGGCTCTCCATTTCGCGGCCTCCTATTATCATTATGTCTACCTGCAAACTCCCAGTCCACACTCACCACTCTATGTTGTTGGGTCACGATTTCACCTTGCAGTTCTTAATTTTCTTAAGATATTGTCTTCGGAACAAGATTAAATCGATTTTACTTTCTTTTCCATTACTCTTGTAAGTTAAAAGACGCTTCTTTTTCTTCTTGAAAAATGTATTGCAAATCGCCAGATCGAATGCCGTTGCAAAGTCTATTATTCTTTCTTCCTCTACGTTCCTATCTCACACACCCCAGCCACCGTGGATCCTGTCAATGCTTTCTCTCCTTCTGCCTACATGTCCATTCAATTCAGCGCCCACAATTACTCTTTCTGCTGGGGTACGCTGCGGAGTTCATGGTCCAATTACTCCCAGAATTCCATCTTTTCTTCCTCGCAGGTAACTTACGGAGTATACGCACACACTACATTGATCATTCCATCCATGCATATCCTCATCACTCTGCCGTTCCTTCTATTTACACTTACTACACTATCTTTCAGATCTCTTGAAAGAACAATCCCTACGCTGATCCTTCCATGTTCATATGCTCCACTATACAGCAACTTGAAGCAGCCTCCTATCTCTCTTGCCTTATTTCCTTTAATAGGTGGCTAATGCTTCTATACTTAAAATTTTCATTCAGCTCGTCTGTTTTAAATTTTTATGCAAATGTGGTTTTTATCTTTCTTCTAATACACTTTACGGCGCTCCTCGTTCCGTCTTGATCACATTGTTTTCTTGTTTTAAGTAATCAAAATCATATTAATTAGTGTTTCAGTCTGTCCAAGAGGAAACCACCTAAACCTAATGATTATTCTTTATTTAACTATAACTCTCCTTGCCCTTATAAGTACAAAAACTTACAGGGATCATTAATAATTACAAAATACCTAAAATAATCAATTGCCTAAATTATATAATATTATTGAATCCTACGTCGAAAGCTATCGTTACTTACATGAGAATGTATTAGAGTATAATATATTCAATAATTGGTCCCGTTCATAAAGAACTCAGGAACTTACAATCTTGACTTTCATTAGTAATAATGCTTCTGCATTCGCCTGTTATCCTTCAGGAACTAAATATTGTATTTTATGCCTGGATTTCAGCAAGCAATTCTCAAATTTTGGATAACATTGTTACCGGAAATATTTATTTTTAGTGATAAAGTTTTTTTTTTTTAATTTTTGTTTTGGTGCTGTGACAGAGTTAACATCGAAGTAAGTTATCTTCTATTTTTAAATAAATACTTTCATATCTTTTATTTTATGTAGTTTGTACTGACATACGTTGGTACTAAGTGGATACCCTACAGTAAAAATGCATAATATTGTGCTTAACAATGAGGAAATATTTCCAGTTTACTTACATTTTCAATTCACACTTACGAATATTATAGAAGTTTTTTTTCTCCCTTGCGTCTCAACGGTGAGTCTTAGAACATGCATGTGAGGGATGAATATAATATATGTCCTAGACATGTAAAGAATGTGTGTATGTGTACGGGTTTGGGTGAGCTTTATGTGCGAATCCTGATGCCCACATCGATTAGGCTTCATTGGAAATTCCCCTCCGGCAGGTTATTTTCCAAAAGTGACCATTCTATTATGTGCATTGATATTGAAAATATGATAGAAGAGGGGTGCAGAATCCTACAATCCCCGTTCTCCTACTTGTGTAGTCCCTTTGCTATCCTGTTGCTATAGAATGATCCCGCTTCCTTCTCTGGAATTCCAGGGGAGTACAAGCCGAGGTTTATCTCAAAATGAAATGAAGGGTGCCTTTTCCAATAAAAGTGAATGAAGATAGGTCAGGATTTATTTTAGATGGCTTTTCCAAAGTTAGGGAGACTGAAGATGCCTTCAAGTTACTTCCTTTAATATTCGGAATCTTCCTTCTGTTTTCGTCCCAAAACAGAAAGAAGAAACTCTTAAATATTCCAGTGTTTCAAACTGTGACGCATTTAATTATCTTCTGTAGTATGATACATTATCGGTACTTTTTCAGAAAGTTTTTCTCTAATATTATATCTGTTCATGTAAATTTCTTCAACTATCCATATGAATCAATAATGGTAATTACACAGTCCGACGTATCGTTCAACACGAGAATGTTCCCAGAAAGCCATTGCATGTGTCAGATTTGACCTGAGTGTTAGAGCAGCGGAGTTAAGGCGCTGATAGATGATTGAATATATACAGTAACCTTTCAGTTAAGATAACTCCGATACCGTAACAGACAGGTCAAATCTGACACTCAGAATGACTTTATGAGAACATACTTGTGTTGCTTGATATTTGATTTGAGCCACTTGCCATTAAAAAAAATGACTTCCATCCAATATGGTGGATTTCTAGGTGGCATTCACGTTGATCATCTACTCCAAAATATATCCCTTCCCGACCATTCTACATTTATGTACGACGATGCTTAATTGTTTGATAGTTTGTGAAGTACGAAGCTGTACTGCGACTTATAGTATTTATCTTCCTACTGTGCATGTATGCAATTTGTGACAAAATGGTACGTTATTCAAGTTTCGAAATATCATTTTCGACTTCTGCACACCGAAATACAGCCAGGGCACCTGAAAGTAAAAATAAATCATTATTGACCAGTGTAATAAAGATATTAAAATTTAATACTGTCAGTAATTGTAGATTTCTACTATTTTAAAATTATATTATTTAATTTGTTTTGCTGACAGCTGGTTTGTAAGTCGCATCTTTTACAAAAATAAATATCATCTATCTTGTAGGAAACACTTTGTTTCACAAAATTAACCTTTTCTGGCTTGTTTCTTATCAACTAGTGTAAACAGTGCTGAAGCTGCAAAAATATTTTAGACTGAACGTTGCAATTATAAACCTATTTATTTATTTATAGAAAGGCATTTTGCTTACTTATTTTACAAAAGCAAAAAGGATCACAAATATGCCTTTTAAAATGGAAGATGTTTTTAATATAGTATAGTAGGAACAATTATTAAAACACACATAGCCAAATAACAAGTTTAACTTTTAAGAATGGTCGCTAATTGTGAATTATTATTAACAAACACACGATATTGCTCCTGTACATTCGTGAATTTATACCGGAACTGCGTTCCAGTGCGTTCCGGCCTAACTTCAGCGCTGAGTGTAAATATATAGGCTAAGTATATTTCTAACATTTAAATCGTAGGTTTGCACTAAGAAAGTATAACCAGGCCAGAAGTCCAAACAAATTTTTAGGAAGTGATGTCAAAGTAAATATCATAAATATATAAAGAAATAAAACTAAAATATTATCCATGTATGATATTTTATCACCATTTTGCTACTCCTTTTTAAAACTATAAAGTTACCTAAGTGATATTATAACTCTTGCATAATCATGTTTTAGCTTTGTAACGAACAATTCAGATATGACATGCTAATAGTATTGAATAATCATAATCACTAGATTATCTATATTGGAGGAAATAAATCTAACTTGTTTTAATGCTCATATGTTTATTCATAAATACTGGCTAGTAACGCAACATGTGCAGATTATCTCTTATCTGCATTTTCTTAAGACGCTATACCCAGTGGCGTCTCGTGGGCTTGAAAGTTGGTAGTTCACAACCAGTGATTCCGCCAGACCCCCTTTTCGGGGGTGTCACCTCCCAAATTATCGAGCGTATCCCAAATATGAATTTTTACGATAACAAAATAATAGAAACCGTGCAAAATTCCAGTTACACCCTCCCAATTTTTATTTAAAACCCCCAAAACTGAAAGTCCTGGCAGAATGTCTGCTCCAAAGAGCAACGAAAAAAGTACGAGAACAAGAAACACATCGTTCGATAGCCTGAAACCATTTCTCAATGTGTTAAGTAGAAAATAGAACTATAGATCTCCATAACCTATTTACACTATATACTGGCTTAAGAAAAAAAAGAACTCCACACAAAAATTAGTAGTTAGACTGGTAAGGAATTTTCTCGCTTTTTGAAGTATGCAGGTTCGAAAGCTCGACGGTGCAGCGACGAATGTATCTCAGAGCAGTTTTCCACGAGAGTATACAATTGAAAATTGTCTTTCATAGTAAATACATTCACAAAATAATAATAATAAGAAGAAGAAGAAGAAGAAATTAAATATATATCCTTGATTGAGAGTTTATTGTGCAACGGAATGTGTTGAAAAATACATGTTTTATAAAATGCCTCCTTTTCTCTTAATAAATCTTAATGACGAAACGAACAAATCAGTTCCGAAAGTCCCTTCAATCTTTCGCACGACACACGAAAAAAAAGGTTGTTTATTGTTTACGCAATGCTACAAACTGCTTGATACTGTTCATTAGCTCTTCGTTTATTGCTGATACTGGAACTCAAAAAATTTTATGAAAATAGAGATGCAACATTATGTTATTTAAGCGTTTAGTATATTCGTCCATAAACGATTTATTATGTATATTGCAATTTTGGTATGTGATGAACGTTTATCCTTGCTTCTGCCAGAAGATTTGATTACATTTTAAACACGAGAATGGGTGGAAAAGTCAAGGAGAGTTAGCAACAGTGCTCAGTTCTGTTCTTCTGCTATCTTCGTTCACTCAAGGATTGTGCACGCCGAGGTCCCATACACACAATGTTATAAGTTAGGCCTAACGCCAGTTAAGCGCATATGGGGCAACGCGTTCACAAACGAAATGTGAACTGGAAACAAATTGGAGAGTAACAACAACTTGATAAACGAACTGTATACCTATGCCTCAGTGTAA
The DNA here is from genome assembly GCA_022664845.1 of Lepisma saccharinum. Taxonomy (NCBI): domain Eukaryota; kingdom Metazoa; phylum Arthropoda; class Insecta; order Zygentoma; family Lepismatidae; genus Lepisma; species Lepisma saccharinum. The sequence continues at coordinate 16,826 of JAGDQP010002976.1, forward strand.
CTATTTAAAATGTGTGTTTTTTTTT
>JAGDQP010002976.1:16950-37508 GCA_022664845.1 Lepisma saccharinum
AGTTGGCAGTTCACGTGCTCCTGTGAACGTGAATACGCGACGTCACTGGCTATACCAATGAGAAAACAATTAGGAAATCGAATATTACAAAATTCATTGTCACCTTAAAAGCAAACTTAATAAGCACTTAAATGTATTCCCTTTGTAGTTTGCTATCGTATTCTATTCTATACTTTTAAAATGTATGGATATGCAGAGAGATTTATTTACTGCGATTTTCCTTTTTTGTGATAGGCCTTAAATTTGTCAAAGTCTCAGTAGCATCATAGCTGCGGAACCACTTCTTTCATTTCAACTGAACATTTTGTATAAACACACGCATACATAGACCAAAATCTACCTTATATAAGTTTAGCTTAAAATACGTTGAAGGCATTATGTTTGTTTTAATTCATCGTTAATTTTCAAACTTTAACATTGCTTCAGTATACGACTATTTTGATCAAATTTTCATTTAAAGGAATAAATTCAAAATAGAAATAAGTCACAATCAACCCAAAAGTGCATTTCGTTTTAGTATATTCAAAAACAGTAATTTTATCTAGGAAAGTCAGTGGGAGATTTCCACCTGAAGATACGGCAGTGATTTCAGTGGCAGGTAGAGAAAGTACCTCTTCAGCCTAATAGTACACAAGACGGGAGGAGAAATGAATTCGTCTCTCGACGTAGCACATTTTCCATTTCCCCTTCCCGACGAGTACTCTGGTATCTTGTTTTCCTAAGTTCATTTCTGCCTCCCCTTGTAAGACCTTTCTATGTTACAACAGAGAGAGGGAGAGAGATAAGAAGGGATTTTGGACAAACCTTCTGTGTTTGTATGTATGCATGCATATATGTGTGTGTGTGTGCTAGAGAGAAGACATAGTGGTGTAGATGGAGGATTGTGTTGGTTCGGAGGGGTGATAGCCAATGTTCACTGAACTGGCAAAATAGATACAGCTAGAACTGAAATTCTGGTCGTCCCTCTTTTATGTTTCCCTGTCCCATCATCCCTGGAGAAAGTTACTGTTTGACAATCTTCCGGAAAATACCCAGGAGAGAGGAGAGACGAGAGTGCATGATGTTTCTGTTAGGGGAGAAAAGAGAAAAAAGCAAGACTTTGACTTGCCATGTCAATGTATGAGCCAGAAGGTATCAGTGAAAGTAGACATTTACATTGCTACCAAATTGCACTCGCATATATACACATATTAATATTCTGATTTTAATGTCACGAGTGTTGTTATAACGTACGATAGGGGGATACATGAAAATGCAGTAGTTATAGATGGCAAGACTTTGTAATAAAGGGTAGAGGTCATCAGGGGGATCTTTTGCTAGCTTAATTGCTGAAAAAGTATGTCAAAATACAGGGTGTATCTTAATGTGTGGGACAAACTTCACAGACGAGTTCCTGAAACCAAAACAATAAAAACAAGTTCATATAAACATGGGTCCGATTCCACTTCGTTTTTGAGATACAAGATTTCTAACTTGGAGCCCAAAATCGACTCCTGTCAATGGTAAATACGATGAATATTTAGCCATAAGTCAGAAACAATGTAAACATAAAATTTAGTTTTCGGCAAATGATTTCTAACATATCGTTGAATATTAGGAGTTAAAAAATTATATCATTGGGTTGTCAGTGTTTCCAATCCGGTACATCATTTTTAATGCATTACGTCAGTTTATAAATATAAGGTATCCTCTGGTCATTGTAAATTAATACATGAAGCACAGAACGCAGTGTTGAAAACTGTTAATATAATATGACGTTAAAAGTAGAAAATGAACATACGGAATATTCCACCTCATATATTGTATAAACCATCGAAGAGTGCGCACAAATGCTTCATTTCGGCGCTACAGGCTGCTGAAAGTGTGGTAAAATTAACTTTAGAGCTTGATATTTCCAATACTATTAACATTAGAATTACAGGGACAAGGTACCCTCGAAAACTTCAAACTTGCTTTGTCGAGAAATGCATATTCCAAAATAGTGTAATGGTTGCGCAAGGGACGCCATGAATCTCATGAGGCAGGTTTGTCGGTATTGTTTTGCAACACCCAGTATATATACGGTATGCATATGGGCTTTTAATCCAGTATATGTACCATGTAATAGAAAATGATTTGTTTCATTCCTGTCGGATACATAACAACACTCTTAGATTCTCAAGTGGCAATCACATGTGTAGAGTTCATAACGTGATTCCACGGACCACAACAAGAAAACGTCCCGTTAAAGAAAATGGTAAAATCTTGTTTAGGAATTGTCATAACTAACGTAACAACTTGGCAAATAATAATGTAACATATATCGGCTTGGCAAATCAGAAAATTGAAACCTCCAGACCTGTTTCTGCTTGTAATTGGTGAATGGTTCACTGTGCAACAAATTTTAACTTGTCTCTGCTTCAGAAACAAGATAAGATGTTCTTTACTAATTCGCGTGTGCTAATTTAAAAAATGACCTTCAAAATCGCGCAGCACGCCACAGTTTTTAGATATAGAGGGTGGTCCAAAAATCACTATTACATATAGCTTCACTTTCAACATGACTAAACATATTTCCAGATTTCATACTTAAACTATATTATCATGAAGGAAATACATGAAATTAAAAGAAGAAGTACAATTCTTAACGTAGATTAAAAATGTAAACAGTATTATGCATAAGATAATCTTACCTGCTACTTGTAAAAGTGGGTTCCTCTGGATTGCGCTTTATATCACGAGCACTGTGTCTACCTTTAGAGAAACCAATAATAGTCTGCCAACGTTGATGTGTCCCAGCTACCCTGGTATAGGTTTTCCATTTAACTTTTGTCCTGATAAAAACGCTCCCCCTTAAGGTCCCCAGATTGTCTGGGAAGTTGTGAAGATGTGAATGCAGAAAGTGCAGCTTCAATGACACACGGCACTCTAACACAAGAGATGATTCAATGAGGTCATTCACTAGTTGCACATAATTTGGTTGTTTCGAGTTTTCCTAGGAAGCCAGTACACGCAACTTCAAACGATTTCCATGCTGCCAATCCAAGTGGGTTCATTACTACTTCGAATTCCTTATCACTGAGGAGACTTCTTATTTGTGGTCCTATAGAAAAACTTCCGTTACTTTAGCTTCACTCAATTCTGTAAATTTTTGTCTTAGGTACAGAAAAGTGCTGCCAGTCTTGTCCAGAGCTTTCATAAATTCCCTCGTCAATCCAAGTTCGATGTGAAGTGGAGGTAATATATTCTTTACGGGTGTTTGGCGAACATTGTTTTCTCCAATACTATAATTTTCCCGTTTTTGGCCACTCTTTCTTGATGTAGTGGTTGGCTGAGTCACGTCTGTCCCAGAGACACAAAAACATCAGTATATTGTATATCTTCCTTGTAAACCACTAAGTACTGCTACAACTTTCAGATCACAACAAACACTCCAAGTATGGGCTTCGTAGTTGAGTGCTTCCAGTAATGCTCATACCATGGTGTCATAGGTTTCCTTGATTCCTACTGCATGACCCAGCGGAAGGGAGGATAACTGATTTCCATTATGAAGAAGCACAGCCTTCAAACTGAATTTGGATGAATCCACAAATATGCGACATTCTTTTGGTTTGTATTTCAGTCCAAGTTCACATGAAGGACCAATTACATCTTTCCAGACACACACAGAGTTTTCCATTGTAAAGAAAGGTTGCAGGTCTTTATTACGATCCCTATGAACCGACATTTTTGTACCAAATGCCAGAAGATTCTATTGCTGCAACCTAGAAGCAAGAAATTCTGCTTTTCCTTTTGGTAAATTAAGGTCACGCACTACATTATTAAGTTCTGTCTGACTTATAAGATGAGGGGACGTGTAACTTTCAGGGATATATTCGTCTGAAGAATCCGATGAGTTGTTCTCGCCAAAGACTACTTCGTTGTTAGTTGAAGTTGATGGTGCAGTTGGTACATGAATGTCTTCTTCATGTGGTACTGTTTTTACTACAGAGGACACGTTAGGGTATCTTTTTCATTAGGGGCCCTCCACCACCCCTGCTTCTCAGCATTCCTTGCTCAGCCTTGCTTCGTGTGCCTGATCGGCACAGCGAATCTAAAAGGGATTCTCCACAAGACTGGGGTAGGCCAATCCCCATTCTTTGTCTCCATGCCTCGGCCCCTGACTCGGCGTCGAGGAACGGACACGGAAGGATGTTTGCGCATTTATGTTATTAAATATTACACAAAAAAAAAGAAGTGAGAGAAGGGGACGGTTTGGAGATTACTTTCTTTGCTCAGTTTCCGGAGACAAGCCTGAGCTCTTTTTCCTCGATGGGGGGAGGGGTATTTTCTCTCTTTTTTATATTTTGTACATTATTTAGTTTGTTTTTGACTTGAGTTTATTTTATATTATTTACATTGTTTTGGAATTTGTATTATATTATTTTTATTTTATTTAATGTTTTATTTATGCTAGTCTTCTGTTGTTTTATTTATTTCCTTTTCCCTTTTATATCATACTGTTTATTACATAGTTTATTATGTCAGTCAAACATCACTTAAGAGTGTTTATGTATTTCTCTATTTAGTTTGTCTGTTTTCTTAGTCTGGTCTTTTCATATTTATTTCCATTCTAGCAAACTATTTTTTACATTTACTAGTATATTTAGGATATGTATGTGTGATTTTACTATCTCTTAAATTGCCATATATTCTATCTACACTAACCTATACATTATGAACTCAGATATTTTAAAGTCCCACACATATTTATATTTCTTTAAAACTACTTTGCTCTATTATCAGCCCCATTTTCCTATCCTATTACTAACCTATTCTAATAATTCTAACCCTAGCCTATTTCTACTACAACCACTACATTCAATCTACTACATTCAACCAGTGGGAGGGGGGTCTTCTTCGGAAAAACTGGATCCCGGCGGTTGGATGAATCCTCCAGATCCTTGGGATCGGGGCCATCTTCAGACTCACTTCCTTTTCACAGCCTCCTCCACACTTCCACACCACACTCCCACCAGCACTTATTTCACACGTATTCCAGTTACTTGTTAGTTTGCATATCCAGTGCCTCGGATTCCGAGTACTGTCCATACCTTAAGTTGGCAGCCAGGCACTGGGAGCATCTCTTTATAGTTAGTATTTCCGCATTAATTCGTTAACACACGCACGAACGTCACGTCGACTTTTAGGTCGGGGTTAATTTAAGAGATCACAGCCCACAAAGCTTGTGTGTATCCTCAAAATTTTGTTAGTTCCCTTCCTACCTTTCCTTCGGCCCACATTCACTTCTATCACTACTCCTTCTATTTACAACTTCTTGGGTTGTTTCTCCAGTTTATTCCTCTCTTATTCCTTCTTCATCTATTCATTTCAATGTATCTTGTTTTCTCAAGATGGGATATTGGACTCGTCAACTGATTCAGTGTTTCTCTTTTTATTTCATCCCGCAAGATTTCGGTTATTGATATTGTTTGTAGTTATTTCCTCATTTCCATGACTCAGCATATTTTGTTCCACTATTGTTTTGTTGGTTTATTCAGGGTTGGTGTTGAATTTGCTCCACATTCGCACTCTGGGGATGAAACTCTATTCAGCTCAAAGAATTTCATCTTGTATGGTCCATGACCACTAAGTGGATCATGCCATTACTCGGATTTCAGTTTTTTTTTCAATTTAAACGTTCCTCTATGTTATTTATTAGGTCAAATAGCCTCCTGGATTTATTTGAATTTTTCCAGTTTGTCTGCCTTTACTTTACTATGGTTTTTCTATATCATCGTTTGAATTTGGAATATCTTGTTTCTTAAACCAATAGTGTGCAGCTGTTTTTTTTTTCTTTTGCTTCTAAGCTGAGCGGTAAGATTTCTAATATTACATTTAATGCAATCCCCGGAGTAGTTCTACATGCTCCTGACATTCTCAGCAGCATCGCCCTTTGTGCCCTGTCTAATTTATCGGCTAACTTTTAATTTCCTTCCAATCTGTGAGCCCAGATGCTTGCTCCGCAAGTGCTAATTGAATTGATTATTTCATTCTGGTACAATTTTATTGTTTTCAGCGGCAGTCTGAATTTAGTGTTTGCTAATGTAATTAGTTTGTATCCCACTTTTAATAATTTATTCATTGTCATCTCTATATGGTATGTTCATTAAAATTTGGTTTATCATCTATTAATGCCCCCAGATACCGAAATGTTGTCACCCTTTTTATATTTTTGTAGATGTTAGGGTATGCTATCCTTTGCTTGTTCTTTGTGAAATAGCCCTTAACCTTTGGAGACAAAAATCACAGTCCGTTAAGTGGTCCTTAGGTTTTGCCCAATATACAGGAACAGGAAACTTCATTGACCGTCTTTTCCCGTTCAACCACTCTGTAAGAGTAACTGCACACGTAACACAACACCGGTGTGGCGCAAAAGGTCACCAACTGGACAGTCAAAATCGAGTCTGTACGCTTTCTTCACAGTGTCTGTTAAAAGTCTTCGCTGGGACTTGGGAGTGAACAGACCTAAGATATAACAAAAAATGTCAGCGTTATTCACGCAACCACGAGATCTTGATGTAGACATGGCACTGATTTTCGTACACAGCCTCAAAGCACGCAGACTGACACAACTTCACATGTCTGAGGTGAACAAAGAACAAAAGAAATAGGAACCAAGACGCATGCAATGTTGCCAGCTTAGAAAGAGAAAATTCCTCTTTGCCGGATATGTCGTCACACATGTATCTTTGAACTGGTACGCGTAGGCCAAAAGATGATTGCATATTTGAAATCAGCGCGTCAAAATTAGTCAAGAACACATGTTTGTTTCTCTGATGCAAAATGGCTGTTGCACAGTGTTATCATTGTTTTTGTCTCTAGTATTTAGCGGATCTCGTGGTAAATTTACGGTCTATTTTGGTCAGTATATAGGTTATCTGTCACATACAGCATTATACGTCTATGATTTACCACTTATGCTGGGTTACGTCCACAGTCTACCGTGTTCACATCGATATTTGCAATAATTTTGCTGCTAAACAAACAGTTAAATGACGTCCAATGATAGCGCAATTATAATCCTCAACTTCGTGTGCTATTTACCGTATATTAATCACTCAGAATCTCCTGGTCTTCTGAGTCTGTCTTTCTACAATCAATTTCAGAAGTTTCTTAACTCTAATAAAGTTTCTTTCGTCATCCTTTGGCAATGAATGAACCAATTGGAGTACAGCTTTCCCGTTATTTACAGAAAATCACGTTTCCTTTAAAAAATTCTACCGTAGCTTTCAACGTTACAAAATAATTATATCTACTTCGCAGTTATTTGTAAAGGATATTTTATCAAAACCAATGAGTTTTTGGTGCTTATTGTACAAAAATACAAGAAATTATCATATGGAGAGCTTGCGTAAATATGTTTTTTTTTACGAATAGAATTTCTCCAATTAATTTATGTTAGATAGTATATGGACGCAATTGTAATACCACAAAGAGAATCGGAAGTGTGAAAAAGAATTCCTACTTGAACACTGCAACAATGCTTATAGTTGGTTTTAATTATTGTATGTGAAAATTTAAACTTTTGATCTATAATGACAAATTCAGACAAAACTTTATATTTGCTGGTTTGATATAAGCCGAATAATATACTCTTGTTATTCTGTACTATAATGAACCACACACGAGAGATATAATATTGAGCTTAAAGTGTTACTTGTATCAGATTAGCCATAATAATATTTGATACCCCTACTGTACGGGAAGCAGCTATTCTCTAAGGGCATGAGCAACTTTAAGGTTCTGTGTTCTACTAAGACTAGCTGCTGTATTTCATGATCCTTGTTTATCACCCACGTAAAGCAGTCGTTTTACTTTATGCCCATAACAATGTCAAATATTCTGTTGCATATCACTGTATAGAAGCTTTGGTTAAGATACTTTGACGTTCTCTGGTTGACATACGAAGTACCTCAGAAAGGAAGGTCATTTCACCTCCAGGATGTGTGCGTATTTCAGCAGAGCAGCAAGAGTATTCACTGCAGCAAAGACAGGGGATGACACGAATGATCAACTCAAAGTCAGTTCTGTCGCTTAAAGTGGATTTGCCTACGGCTACGGCTCAGGAGAGAGAGAAAAAAGAAGAGCTACATAGAAGACAGTAGTCACTCTTTTCAGTGTTGCAAGCTATCAAATAATATATCCTTGGGGCATCTCGTTCATGGAAGTTTGCTAAATACGTTTGACTTACATGTATAAAATTTGTTACTCTCGTTGACAACACATGAAACATATTCGAGTAATACGATTTTCTTATTAATACTGCTAAAAATTAAAAATGTTATAGTCTTATAAGTTATACGTAGTTCCTGATTATATTTCATCCAATGTTCAAAACTAGTACTGTAAAACTAGAATACATACATCCTTTCATCTCTTCTATTTTTGGAAGAATAATATTGTCGCGTTCAAGACAGAAGGTTGTAAGTTAAATTTACTAAATTTTACATGAAAAGTTTCTGAAGGGAAATAAGTCTTTGGAAATTTGCAGTAATTTACACCTGTGATGCTATTTGATTTTTACTAGTATTTTCTTTTCGTAGTTGTTCATAAAGGACAGATGTTACGTTCCACATATCTTTAATCAGTCACCTTTTTGTGTACTGGTGGAAAGTTTTTAAAGAATTAAGTTTTAATTCACTTTCGCCATTCTGCCTTCGATACAAAGATATGAGAGTACATTCTTGTTAAAATAAAGAAATTTAAAATACGGCCATGTTGTACTTTAATGTTAATTCCGTACTTAAACTGAAAATTAGTTTTAAATCTCTTAATACTTACTTAGCGCTTCTATTTGAAAGTTGTTGTTTTTTAATTTCGTTAATATTTTTATTACATTTCAGGCTTTATCTAAAAGCATAATGTTAGGAAAGAATCTGATATAAACTGAGATTTAGATTAATCTGTAAACCTTTAAAAATTAAACATATTTTAAAATACTATTTCGATTAGGTGCGGGAAAAGTAGAAATACTGATGTTCGAGGAGAGAAATTTTAATTTTCAGTTTATTATCAATTCTATCAATTTTAATAACTCTAATAATTTGAGGAGAAAATAACATGATAAAGTATTTTTCTGAAAAGGCACCTGAGATATATATTGTTTTCCTTTTCAAAGAATCGAAGAGACATTCTCACTAAAAACTGAACTGCCAATTGAAATAATTGCTAGTTTATTCTTAATCAATTTTCTCTTTTTATTTCTAATACCAAGTGTAAACATTAAGAAATAATTTACTTATTGATTGACAAAAACAATAGTAATCAAATTAGCTGCACACAGAAAACAACAAAACTTAATAAAATGAATCTTCCTTAAACTTCTTATAGTATGTTGGTGAAAACATTTTTTATATAATTGGTCACATTTCAACATAGATAAATTGTTCAATGTATGTTCCACCGTCATTTATGCATATGACTTGCAGTTGTTCTCTGTCACTTTGTAAAAGAGTATTATGATTACTATTGATTTTCTAATTTAACAACTCAGCATCAGCTCTATTATAAGACTGTGAATTTGAATTTGCATGAATGTATCGTCTTTAGGCAAATTTGGTTTAGACAGTTCTGACACTACGAGATAAAAAGTGAGTAACGATGAGCTCGGTAAACGTAGGGAAAACTACTTTGCTGATTGATCTTACGAAAGCAAAAAACTTCAGACTTTAAGGATAGCACATCATTGCTATATTAAATATAGTTTCTTTCCAACGAAACAAAATAAGAAACAAGATGCTCATGCTTGCAGATTTAATCTATTATTGACGAAAGAAACATTTAAGAAGAATAAAAGGAGTTATGTGGTTCCGTAGTTTCAATACATAACCGTATTTGAAAAGCTTTAAACTTAATGCTATTTCTAAGAGTATTAAGTTTCGACCTGAGAATAACATAATTACAACTGACGTTTTAAGTATGTACGAGCTACTGCTGAGCGGATTAGCGCACGATGCAAATGCCCAGTACTCATTTGCTTAATCCGTGCATCAAGCAAACGTGTTATTGATGTTCGTATCGGAGTTAATAGCAAGTAATGTGGATTGGCTACATAAGGTATGACAACTTATGAGCTTTTATTTACTTCTTTATTTTTTTTAAACATGTTTGACCGGTCTCACAACAAGTCTGCATAATAATCTAAAATCAAGACGGCCAAAAATATTCCTTATGAGATAGAGTGATGAAACAAGAAACAAATGCTGCAAAAACTCAGACATCTTGTTCTGAAGCATGAAATTAAGTCATCATGTGAAGCCAGTAAAATGATAATATACTCTTAAGATGTTTACATTAAAAGTTAATGATTTAATCTAGAAATTTATGACTCTGGAACGTGTTGTCTACATGATCTTTTTCCTTCTTTATAGAGTCTGTTATTAGATAATACCTTCCTTATTATTTCAATGTTTAACAGTTTCTTCCTTAACAACTGCGGTACAGAATGAATAAAACGTGTCACTTCGATTTTAAATAAATGTTCATTTTTTGTCCTTCAATTTACACCGGACTAAAAACGCTACACTAATTATCTCTTACTTTTCTTGATTGGACGTATGAAGAGATGAGACATTAAATTCACATTTGTGTATTTTTAATGTACTTTTAAAAAAAGAAGAAATTCGTTAAAGAAATAATGTATTTTTTATGCAACTCGTGTAAAGTGTTTTTTCTTTGAACAGGTTCTGTAAGTGTAAGGGGTTATTTAGTTGAAAGATATATTTTTATGTGGTCAATTACCTTTAACGGTTTAAAACATTTTGGCCCTATTATTAACAAAATATTATTTTCAAAATACCTGTACGAACGTGTGAATTCTGTTGACGCTCTTAAAAGCACTTCTGGTTAGTTCATTGTATGACAGCACACTGTCCGTTTGATACTGCCATCTGGATTCTCGGTTCAACCCGAAGAGCAGAATGTGACGGGAATGTTCAAATTTGTCCACTTGATACTCATCTAGTTTGGTCTTCAAAATAGAAATAAATGGTCTCAGAATTAGGACACTCTGTTTTCAGGAACGCAGCACTACAAACCAAGCAATTACAATGGAATAACAGACGACGAACTATATTGGCAACGCAGTGTTACAAACCCGTAACACAACGGTACGAATTTATGCATTAATACAAAGAGGTATTTGTCTGAAGTCATACGTTACATTGACATTTTAATTCTGAACCTAACAGCATCTTTTGATATAACAGGTCAATAGGTATTCTTTACTCTGACTGTATCCGTAAGGCAAGAGGAAAAAAGTGGTCCTTACCTTCATGACTCCGATCATTTGTGTAGTGGCATAGGTAATGTGTCAAAATCCCCAATTAGATAGCTGGTCAGTAGAATTCGAACATTTTATCTATTGAGTCCGTAAAATGTGATCTCCGCAGTGAGACCATGACAGATGGTTCATGCATAATTAACGTTACTCCTACAGTGTTTAATTGAACCTATTACAATGCAAACGGCTATTGGCTTCTTACTACAAAAGCTATATACACATACGATACATAATCATTGTACTAGTCTGGAATTTGAGATGTCTCATGACTTATATAGGTAATTCACACCTTCTCCTTAGACAAATCCACTATGAAAGCTTTTAAAATCAATGAATAATCTACTTTTCATTCCATTGTAACACTAACCTGCGATTTTTAACATTCAGATCATTGCATGCTGTTGAAGAGGTGACTTTTTATATTTCAGGTGCGCTGAATCTGAAACTGAAGTTTATTTTCTTCCATCACATCAGATTTTTGTGCAAAATTTAAATTTGTGAAATAGTACTTTTTTTCTGTAGTCTGAATGTGAAGGGTGATTTTAACTAATTTCGGAACTCTAAATTTAATAACGAAATCTGTTTCCCCCTATCACCTAAAGTTTCCTCGCACATACTAGAGTAATAATGATAAAAGTCATTTTAGTGTAATAAAATGCGTTTAAAAGGAAAATACATTGCTTTGTACTAAATAGAACTGGGTACCTTTAAAAAGCATTGTCTGATTACTATTATTAATAATTTGTGCGGAAGCAGGGCTGGGTTGATTGACATTTGTTTTGTTGCGTATCTTCTGTTTTCAACCACTAAGAATACCACTAACCTGCAATGCTTCTACTACACGATATTTAACAAGTGATTAGACCTATTTCGAGAATGCTGATTTTAAATCTACTAACAGTTTTTGCGCACTACATATAGATTTTTTCACAATGTTATAAAGATAAGATAAAGATAAAATATGTTTGTGGGCGGTAACAGCACTACGGCTTACGCCCGACACTCATAATGTCATCATATTTTACGCTATAGACAATGCGTTCATTTTTACGTGGAACGTTTCACTGAATGCTTGATGTAATAATCAGTTGTAAGAACTAACCGAATACTTGTTGTTGTATCTATATCGTAAAGAAACATAAAACAGTAATGGCCAAATTAAGAGAGTACATTTAGTGAAATTCAACTTGAAATTGCGAGATTTGAATTAATGAACATTTTCTTCCATTTCACTTCTCATATTTCCTCGGGAAACCTGTGTCTACTGAACGAGAAGCGGGAAGAGGGAGGTTAGAGGTTTAATAGAGGTACACAGGAAGAAGAAAGAAGATACCAAAGCATATATGATGTAAAATTGATGGCTGGTTGCCACTGGTGCTTATGCTTAGCAACGAAAACCCTAATCGGGATCTCAATTGCAAGGCGTCCAAGATGGTATGACTTGAAGAGGAAATGCCTGTTTATATTTACTGCACAACATATGTTTCTGTTCTCTTAACGGTTTTGGTATAAGTTTTACGAGTAGTTTATTTTTCTGTATTATTTTATCATACATCATATTATTTACATTTTATGAGCATATTGCCATTGTAAGAAAACCATCCGTGATACAAAATAAAAATGTTAAAGCAGATTTAAAATGAGCACACTCGAATTAGGTTTAGTCATCTATTAAACTTCGTGCAAATTTATTGACTAAACAAGTCCCTATAATTTAAATCCGTCAGAGGAATTACGAGCGTCAACGAACGCGCTTCAGGGGGAAGGGAAGGAATTAGAAATTAGCAAATAGAACCTCATTGTAGGTACGACGACGTCAGCATTGGTCTGGTGCAACTTCGGAATATCCTGAAAAGTTTTCTTGAGGATGCAAACAGTTGAACTCGACACTTGGTGCCTCCTAGAGCCGATCCAGAGTTTATAATGTTAGTTTTTGAAGCATTCTGTAAAACTATTAATAGAACAGGATTCAGTATATTTTCATATGGCACAAAATAAAGATGATAAATTTGTCTCTAAAATTCCAATGTTAAGAGCAGGATAAGGAAGAAAAACAGAGACAATGTATACATTTTGCGCATGAAACGTGACGGAACAAGTCGTGTTCTTTTTAAAGTACTCTATTCTTTGGCATCTCTTGAGTGTTCACTTGCGTGTGTTATTTTGAAAAACAGAAAGTGATGGAGCAAGGTCGGAAAAGGGAGAGAGAGACATATCTTCTTCCATACCAAATTACTGTATATAGTGATAGAGAAACGAAGCCTGGAGGATACAGCAAAGACAAGAGACCTCTTCTTCAACCCTTTCCCTTTCTTCATTTTCTTCTTTTCTCCGCTCTTTTTTTCCTTTCTTGGTCTTTCCAACATCTCACTTTGTCCTTGGTCTACCACTGTGCGCCCAGAAGCTAAACTGCTCCAGTTTCCCCATCCTTTGGGACAAGACTTTCCAGAAGAGGTGTAGCAAACACAAGTGCATAAAACTTTTAAAGCCCGTTTCCTCTCATAACTGTGGACTAGAGGACTAAGTTAGCATTATCTAGAATCCTGACCCAGTGTGTCAGCTGGGAAAGGCGAACGAACACGCAGAAAGGATGGGGAAGAGAGACAGGGTTAACGTATACGGCTTGGTTGTTCCCTCGAGCTTCCTATTTCCAGTGGGTTTCTTTTGCCAGGACAAAGAGTAAGGGGATAAGAAAATTGTTTCCAAGTTTTCAAAAAGAAAAGGAAGAAAAATCGTTAGTTGTTGTGATGAGAGACAAAAAATAAGCAGAACTTCTGAAACTGTATTAGATATGCATAATATTTGCATCTAGTGGTACGTATCTCTTGGCTATGATTAGAGCCGTTCAATCTTTGATTGCTTTGTACACGATTTCCCTAGACAAAAAATAGTAAATGTATTAAAAGGCTATGCGAAAAGAAGTAACATTGTTCTTGAGTATATTTCAGATCCTACTTTCAAAAATCAAACTTTGACTTTCACAATTTAATAATAATGTTTATTACTATATAATATTAGTGTTTATCACTACCATATAGTGTATATCTTTATCACTATAATTTTGTGTTTGACAGACTCTGATTATTTACTCTTTTGTCGAGAAAATAATAATTTCATAAAATCATCCTTACAATTTGTTAATTGTTAAACAAAACTAGAGTACATTTTCCGTTCTTGCAGAAGATTAGAAGTAAATTAGAGTTTTGGTTTAAATTGTTGCGTTGCAACTACTTGGTCAATTTATCTTTTAACACAACTGTATGAAGGAAATTAAATTTCTTATTTGCTGTTTAGAACCAATTTTTTAAAGAAGTATTTTTAAAGAAAAGCGAGTTTTTAGAGAAACTTTATTCTTTGTAATTAACCAGAGAGTTCAATTAATTTTCGTTAATAGTACTGTTTGTATAATACCGCGCATACTATGAAAAAGATGTGTTGACAATATCCGTAGTTTTTTATTAATGCAAGTCGAAATCCAAACTGAGTGGTGTCGTAATCAAATTTACAGTCTATACGGGGAAAAGAAATGTTGATACTATTAGAGAATATTCTTGCAATTCAACAAACAGACACATTGCGATAGTATTTATATTGTATGTTTAACATGTACTGTATCATGTATAACAATAGCATTTATCTCTAAAGTATCTGGATGGTGGCTAGATTGCCATTATATGTAAAATAATTTGCAAGTCTAAGATTATATATAATAAAAATTTTGTAAAAGACTCATTTTCAGTGATAGGAATAATAAAGACCGAGACGCCATTTAGTTGGTATAACTTTGGCTTAGCAATCGAAAGGTTCTGGGAACGGTCCCAGATGCAGTCCAACCTGAATTAGGTTTTCTCAGGGTTTTTCCTCAGTCATAATAGGGATAAGCAGGGGTGGTACCAACAAACGGTTGTGTCAGAGTAGTATCCAAAACGGTCGGTAATATTACTACATTCATAACAGAAGTGAAACTCCAAGTGGGGGCGTTTCTCAAAACCTAATAACTGTAAATTACAGTTTTTTGTTAGAGGAGGCACGTTATTTAATTCTAATAAGAAGGAAAGCATAGAAATGTATATTTTTTCCAGTAGAGTAGTAATATGACGATGTCACTATAATTTCAGGATTACAGAAATAATGTACTAGTCCTGCCCATCCACAATCTTTACACATGTTAAAATTAAAGAAAGAACTATTTATCAGTTTCACATTTTTTTATATTCTATAGTGAGCAATAGATACTAAGGTTTGTTTTTGTTTAAGTTTGGTATTGGAAGTAAACACGGAAAGGTACTTTAGTTCAAAAAACATAGAATTTCAGGTTCCGTTTGCTCATTTTTATTTAATATTTTGATATAAAAATGTCTCGTTGAAAATCTTCATTTTCCTATCAGTTGGCATTTCAACTAAACTTTTGTTAGAACACGAAAGGTTATTAGACGTTCTGAAACTTTTGTCTGAGAATTCCAGCAGGTGCAGTTGACTTTGCGGAGACAACCAACGTTAATGTATAACCATACAAATGCTCCAGGTTGGCGACCTGTGTAACTTAGTTTTGAAGAATGAACATTTCTGCTGGGTGAATTAAATTAGTAAGATCCGCCATAGCAGTAGGAACTAATAAAAGCACTTATTTATTTCATTATCTTTAAAAACATTACTTCCAAAGCTGCAATATTGATATTAGTAGATCAGATAGCATAGAACTTTGTGCTCCATATGGTTTTATTGAAGTCACTTTAACAGCACGCAAATTGTAATCAGTCAAGAACATAAAAACTCAAAGGTCCACGCCCAATCTTCAAATTCTTCCTCCCATTTTTTGTATGTAGGGAAAAGGTTGTTTTTTTCTGATTTAGACAGTATTATTATTTTTTCATTAGAATGTTAAATTTGTTATAGCAAATTGTTTAACTTCAAATTAAGTTTTTCAAAATTATTTTTACTCTTATAACAAATTAAAGTAATGTATAATTGTTAGTATATGTACGTTTTAACTTGGAGGTAGGTGTTGATTTTTTTATAATACAGAGAAAAGGGCAAAGAATATGTTAATTTCTGTTTTAGAAAGTGGAAATGTCCTTTCTTTAAAAAAAAACATATTCAATTGAGGAGAAAAAGAGCCAAACTGCACATGTCCATTTTTTGATTTTATAAAAATGTTCGTTTTTAAATCTGAATGAACAGTTTCCATGAATAATACAAAGCTATGTTCTGAAAGAAGTACTTACCTCATCATAATGTGCACTTCCTTGATAAAATCACTTTACATGATTCACTACAGCTTTTCATTAATGCCTTAAAACTAGAAAAAGTTTTATAAAAATATTGTCATGTAAGGATTTACTTGTTTTTTCTTCAGTTCTTCTTAACACATTGTTAAACTTTAAATGTATCAAGAAGATTACATTCGAAATGACATACTCAAACTAAACGCAATTGAGCAATTAAGTAAGTTTTTTTAAAAAAATATTGATGAATTCACATATTAAGGCAACTGTCGACGAACTACTTGATTCCCCCCTTTGTCAGTGACGAAGAATATATGTGAGACAATATGTAAATATTTTCCACATACTTTGACGCTAGAGTGTACAAGCTTCAGTTAATGAACCTAGTCAGATACAGCTTCTGCAAATTATTTTTACATCTATATCTCTTTATAACCTAAGAAGCTCTTATCTTTAAACCAGCATCGAAGCTGAAATTGAAAGCATTGACTCACTCTGCTCTAAAGTCGCTTAAATATCAATCCCTGATATAATTAGGAGAACGATAACGGAATCGTAACCAGCAGTTCCAATTCAAATAGTTTTATGAAGAAAGTAATTTATCGCCAATTTATTATTCTCAAAACAAGATTAAATTCAAAATTTAATTATAATACAAGTGTTTTTCACTGTTGTCACTATTCATTTTTTCTATATGTTACTACAACAACATTTATCTTGATAAAACAGTTTTTATGTTTGAATCCATTAATCAACTTCAGGTTGACTATTTAGACAGAATAGTTTACATTTTATTCTGCTTCTTTTCTCTTATTTTAATTTCATTAGCATTGCATCTCCTTTTATTTACTATTCTAATTCCACTTTTCCACGATTTCTCCTTTCTTATTTTCTTCTGTCTAATTCTTGACATTTTGTTTCCCTTATTTCCTGTTTGTCATTTTCTAGGTCTTCTGATAGCGAATCTATAGTTAAAAGGAACTTTATAATCTCGTTCATTCTGTTCATCTGTCCGTTCGTGTTCTGAAATTAAATGTGAGGAACTACAAGGTGTAGAAAGATGCTTCAGGTGTCGATGAAAGGGTCTTGACTAAACAAGCTCAAAGCCTCTGGAACCGTCCTGATTATTGCAGTGGTTCAGTCTTGACAGTACATTTTCTAGAAAAACAATTGTTCAAATTTCTTTCATTCAGTTATACCTAACTACGCCATACTTGGCATAAACATCACTAGGTACATTATAAATACACTGAGAGAGACTTGGTTGCCAAGCAACCCATTTACTAGTGCGTCCAGCCTATTTTCTATAAAATTATCTTTTCTTTTTCTGTTTCTTTTTTTTTTCTACAGTGCTTCCATTATTTTAGTCATAGCAGCACCAAACTTGGCATAACCATTGTTTCACTAAATAGAGACATACTACGGATGTTTCCGCTTCCCTGGAACCGCGTTGTCAGTGTTGCCAGCGCAGGTCACAAATATATCTCTTGAGCAATATTGTGTAGAGACATGCATGAAGTGTATTTAGAAAAGTAGTCAAAGTGTACGTGCAGGAAGAAAGAAAAGTTGTCGGGGTTAGGGGGACTGCCACCCGTAAACTTAGATGAAAATTTGCTAATAGTTGATAATAAGCGTTTCTCTAAGGGGAAAGACGAAATCTAATAGCTAACAATTGTATCTATATGCAGAGGGAAGTTTCTTACGGAGCAGGGAACAGGAGGTTCTTGCCCCCGAGTTTCTGTATGGAACGTTGTGTGTGTGTGGGGGGGGGGGCATATGCAAATTTGCTTATAGTTGCTAATAAGCGTTTCTGTAACGGGAAAGACGAAATATAATAACAAATTATTGTGTGTATATACAGATGTAAGCAAGGGCGTCGATTTCTGTGTAACTTTGGGGAGCCCATTCGGATACGTTTATTTCTTGCCAGATAAGTGTCTAAGAAGGCCCATATGATTACCTGAATAAGAATTTAGTTCAAAATGTTGCCAAATACTGTATATTCATAAAAATAAATACATATAATAGTCATTATGAAGGGTTCCCCAGGCCCAGTTAATACAGAATTTAACTATATTTGGAAAGTGTTAAAAAAAGTTCACTAAAGCATATTATGCTCTAATTAATAAGAACAAAGTTTCTGCTGTTACTAGAAAATAAACTTAGGAAATAACAGAAACTAATGTTAGTCTATGCAGAGGAGCTATTCAGCCTTTCCAAAAGTGGTTCTCCTTCTGTTCAGCTCACCCTTCTACCGCGCTACTGCTTTATTGGACAAATATTGTTTTTCGTCTTTTAATTCTCGATTTCGACAGGCATGGTTCAAGAAGCTTCTGTCTCACCCACAGTGAGAAAAAAAAAATATTTGGACAAGTGCAACGAAGGAAAAAAAACAGACTTTATAACACGCAAAACGTGGCCCGTTTCAAAATATCTTGCCTTTTCATGATAATTTGTATATCTTAAATAGGCTGCTATAGAAATAACAACTACCGGATACACCTGTAAGGTAATATGCAACGAAAGAGTGACAACTAAGTAAATTCATCGCAAAAAATAAAGTATTTGGACAACCCCATACTACTCTCGAAAGAAATGTGTTAGGTATCCTTTTGTGTATAAGAGTATTCTGCGTGGTGTATTGAAGCAATCCACACCGTGTCAAGCATCAAGAAGCAGTATGGAGAACAAAGTGAGTTGAACAACATTGGAACTATTCACTTTAATTTATATATACGGGCGGGAGATGAAAGGTACTGAGACATAGCCAAGCATGTTAGAAAGCCATGCTCTACCGTTGGATACATCATAAAGAAACATAAAACAGAGCAATCAATTACTGTGGAACCGTTCTTGTCAACCAAGGAAACTAACTTGCCGGAATGAAACCTATATTCTTCACTCTGTAAACAAAACTCAAAGAATTAGTGTTAAAGACTTGGCTACTTCACTTGCGTAGAATATGCAAGTTGATGTTACAAATGTTTAAATATGTACCAAAAAAATGGGATTCAGAAGATATGTAGCCAGAAACAAAACATCCATATTAGAAGAAAGCAGAAAGAAGAAGTTCTAATTTCCAAGTAATATCAAGTGCGACTGTGGCTCAGTTATGGAGTGTTGGACTATCTTTCAAGAGGTCGTGTGTTCAATCTCAGTGGCCGACCATCCTGACTGAGATTTTTTCTCAGTTATAGCAGGCAAATGTCGGGATAGTACCTTTCACTTAGGCCCTATCCGACACCTTCCCGCATCCTTTCCCTTCCTCTTCCCCAGCCTGTGCCATGGATGCCTAAAGGACACAAAATTCAATTTTCTGTTGATTATATACATGCCTAAATGAAATGTGAATTCGATAGAAACTATAAATGACAAACAAAAAGACGGGTAAGGAAAACTAAGGATTTAAACTTCACAAAAAAGGAAGAAATAAGATCCGGCATGGCCATTCATGCCTAAAAATAGTACTAAGATTGTAGAAAAGACATCATGCAAAACAAAAAATTGCTTTAAATATTTGAATACATTGGAAAACTGTAAATTAATGGTAGAGAAATGACATTAATGTAGTTAAAAAGATAGGGAAATTGAAAAGAACAAAAACGGAGATCAAAACAGAAGAAAACAGCGTACGAAGAAACAGATTATCTGCAAATAATCAACCTGAACATATTTGCTGGATTCAAACGAGATGCTGGTGTTATAACAACATATGCGACAGGACAAAATGACTATCGCAAAAAAAAATACTGTGTTATCATTAAATTATTATTTTAGCACGTGACGCTAGAAGATATTTATATAAAGATAGATCTGAACAAAAACACCAGAGGTGCAAAAAGTGGAGCCAAGTTCTTTAGCCCTAAAAAGGTGTGAAATGGGAGACGGATGAGCCAAGTTCCTTGGTGACAGCATGTAACAGGAACAAAGGAACTTGACGCGAGCTGGCAAAAGCCTTAGGGTTGGGGGCGGTGGACGAAGTGGGTTTTAGGATCCCCATCACCCTTATAGCTTGAGGATCATGAACCTTG
>JAGDQP010002976.1:37908-80239 GCA_022664845.1 Lepisma saccharinum
TTTTTTAAAACGTTGTTATGTTTTCCTAAACTACTCTTGATAATACATCATTATGCCAAATTTCGTATCTCTGGCTCAAGCAGTTGGAAAATGGATTTATGACGTCCGCCATTTTGGATCCAAGATGGCGTCTTTAGAGATATTTTGTAATATTTTCATAATCTACTAATAATGTTGTACTGTCAAACTAAATTTCATTATTCTAGCGGCAGCCGTTTAGGCTGTGTATTCTTTAAAATTTTACGGTTGGCGGCCATTTTGAATCCAAGATGGCGACTTTTTCAATGTTTTAAAAAGTTTTCTTAATTTGCTATCAATGATGTAGTTTCATACCAAATTTCACTGTTCTATCTTTAGTCGTTTAGGGTGTGTATTCTTTGAAATTTTAGGTTTGGCGGCCATTTTGAATCCAAGATGGCGACTTTTTCAAAATGTCGGAATTTTTCCTTTATTTACTTATCATCCTCTAGCTTCATACCAAATTTCATGTTTCTAGCTTACTCCAAACACCCTAAACAATATGATGAGTGAGTCAGTGAGTGAGTGAGTGAGTGAGTGAGTGAGTGAGTCAGTTAGCCTAAAATGTGCAATTTCAGGGGTCCACAACTAGAACATAGTTTGAGATACGAATATGAAATTTTGTACATCTGCACACATTTACCATATCTCCTTAATGGCAAAAGCTCATATTCCTATCTTTAACATCTTTTTTCTTACGGGGCCCCCAAATCGTCGATTTTGCCATAAACTCTTGTTCCTGTATAACATGCTTGTGGCAGTGCTGACGTTTTCTGACGTGAAGAACTTGGCTCATGCACTGCCGTGCATGTTGATCTGTTCAACATAACACAATAATTTAGAAGTATTGAACTTTGGGACTGTACATTTAAAATTAATACGAAAAAGTATTACCAAACACACAGTTTCACTATGTTCCAGTAAACTTACGACCTATAGTATATAAAATTTCTTGTTTTTCTTATTCTTTATTATAACTTTAACATAATGCATATTTAACTATATTATCCATAACATCTCATGAATTTACTCGATTTTTCAAATGTGTAACATAGAAAAAACTTCATAAGATTTTTGTTCTCATTTTGGTAAAGTTTATATGTATACAGTCTACAGTGTAATTTACTTGTTTTAACATTTATTGGAAAAGAATTATTATGTTTAATAAGATGCAATTTGTGTTAATTTATAAAATATTTCTATGATAGAGAAATTTGTTTTACAGTTTTGATTGTCTTAATAAAGCGTGCTTAAAGTAGAACTTTATCTTTCGTCGGCTGGTCCCGTTTCATTTGCATAAATACAATTAAGGATTCATTTTGTTACTGCTGAATGAAGCACGCTATACAAATTTCCTGAAGGTTCTTAAAGCGAGTTTGTTCCCCCTGTTTACTTACAAAAGACTTCTCTCATCTCCTCATCCCCCCTCTCTCATTCTCCAAAGTCAACTCTCAAACCCAGTTTCTGAAGTGGCTGTTTAGAAACCATAACTTGTGTAGGTCCTGCGCTTTTCCTACACTGGAAGGATGACAAAAAAAAAAAAAAAAACTATTTACCCTGCGAAGTGCCATCAGTACATGGCTATATACTGAGATGGGAGAGAAATAGGGTGAGAAATAGTCCCTTAGACCACCCACCTTCTGGAGAAGAACTCGCAAAATCTGCAGAGATTTTAAGATGATGCGGATAAAATCACATTTAAAGTAGGTACAATAGGGCTCATCTTCTTTCGTCTTACTTCCGTAAAATGCATATATTTAAAAGTTTATGCATTTAAGTATATTGCAAATATTTATATTAGACTTTCGTATCTTTCTACTGTTTTCCTTTTATTATGTTACACATGCCCCCTTTTATAGTTGTTTTCCATTCTCCTCTATAACGGGAGAAATTCCAAGTTCCTAGAGAATATGCTAGCGTCTCACAAGAAAGCCTATGTACCCGTGGATTTATCTTTTGCCTTTTGATATTTAATTCTACTCAAGTAAATAAGGATTCAGTACCAGAGGCGATTTGTGCTTGTAAGAAATTTGGAGCAAAATAAACATTTTTAATAATTAATTTTCCTATTCATGAGACTGAGTTGATATGTAGGGATGAAGACAATTTAGTTTTAGAAATGCGCAAATGGCAACTATGAATAAAGGAAACTAATACAATATACAATATAGCGGCGAAATATCGAACTCACAAGTTCACGTCTTCAGTCTTCCCGCAGTTGGTATGATTTGTCCCTTTGTTTCCTCGAGTACTAACGTAACTTGCACGCCCACGCGCTACTAAATACGTGGGGAATGGAGGACTAAAGTCGTACGTCAGATCCGACAGGTCGCCATGGTAACCCTCCATGTTACAGTCCAAACAAACGGGTGTTCGATACTCAACAACCCATTAGCAGTAGTGTTCGATACTCAACAACCCATTATGGTTTTGTGCTTTGTGCCATATTATCACCATAACATTCAAAGAGACATGTGTTGCTTTTTTTTCTGTTTCCAGAGGACTAAAACTAGAAAAGGAAGTGGAAGGACCAAATTACGTAAGTAAACAAATGTCATTGAACGTAATTTTGAATACGTTGATATGGTTATGAGGATAATTCATCGTCGATTGCTGAGTTCTTGATTTAAAAAAGGTGATAGTTATATCAAAGGACTTAAACTGAAGTTGCTAATTCTGTTATAGTTAAGGGCACACACTCAAGAAGAAAAATACGAGTGCTAAAACGAAAACCTTGTACCCTGTGTACAGCTGCGGAAATTGAAATTATAGGTTGAGCATACAAAGCATAGCGTAAATGAAGATTTCGAAAGTTAATAGTATCTATCTACCTTTGTATATGTTTCATAAAAACAAATTACCCGAATAAAAAATAGCTACTCACCTCAACTTATAATATGTCCTTTCTTGCATTTTCTTTCCTATGTGCATCAAATCTCAGTCATATGAAAGCAGACGTAAACGTTGGGACTCCACAGAACTTTCTACTCTAATCAGTTTCCGCTCGTCACAGAAATAATTAACAGTTCGAAAAATATTAACAACCCTTACGTCCACTACTGATTTTCTACTTTTCTGCTTTCAAACTTACTGTTTGTTTAGACTTGGCCTCCGTCGTTGCTATGGTAACCAACCGGATGTGGCCTCAAGACTTTAGTTGTCTATATACAACCAAACGAGGAGCAATGCTCTTCTTGCTACGTGGCAGACGACAAGTCGCAGTGTCATTGGGTTTTTCGTTCACGAAGGTCGTAATCGGAATTTTTACTTGACATTCTTCCGTCGTCTACTGTTTTCTTACAGCATAGTCCAAAAACAAATATTTTTGAATTGCACAATCACATTTCATTACGGAACAATGCCGCTAATAAAAATGTGATTAAAAGCAAATGTTCTATGGTTATAACGCAAACCATAGCGTCCACTATAGCAAATAAAGATTAATTTTAGTGATTTCATAGCTTCAGATGAATCCCAACTGCAAACATATGACTAACATCCACGCGGTGAGTAATGGTGTGAAGGAAGGCGGAAGTTAAGCTTCAAGTTTGTCAATTCAGTGATATGTATAGTTGGTGCGATTTAAATGAAATATATATACAGTAGGTACACAATGAAAAGGTATATCCTCGTCCGACCCAGCGTACACATTTGTGTACAAATTAGAAAACAAATGTATTTCCTTTATTGCTTTGTTTTTCTGCTATGACGTAGTCCTGACATGAACTTCAGATTCGCAGTTGTCACTGATTCGATTGCGCGGTCGTAGAAGCTTCTCTTGATGCACTGGCGGGAAACTGAATATCATGATGTCACGTGATGCGAAGCGAAGGAAGAGTTTCCACAATAAGTGCTCTTTTATAACGTTTGTCTACCCTTGAAGCTTGGAAAAAAATTGATTTTTGAGTACAGAAAGCTTTCTTGTTCTGTGTAAATATGATTTTTTGTTTGTAGCGTTAATATAATTTTACTTATGATAGTATAAAATAGTATGTGCACAAATGTGTCCATTTGGTTCTTACATCAACAGTCACTATTCGCTGTTTGTGCACATATGTGCACACCCGGTCCATTGTCCAAAACCAGGTTAATTCATTGTTTTGGTTCATTGCCATTTTCTAATAATAATGATACTACTACTACTTCTACTACTACTACTTCTACTACTACTACTACTACTAATAATAATAATAACACCAATTATTATTATATGTATTATTATTATTATTATTATTATTATTATGTGCGATACTAAGTGAAACGGGAAGGACATAAGCCACAGTGCTTTTACCGCCCATACAATTAATTTTATCTTATCTTACTAAGTGAAAGGCAGTTTCATTTTGTTATTCCATAGGGATAATTTATTTCTCTTTCAGCATTTGTCATCCTTAAATCTATTTGTGTGATTGTTGACTAATCTTTTCAAAATCCTTACAACCAGACCAATTATTGGATGAAATCCTAGCGTCTAATCTCGAATACGATGGTGTCAGAACTTTATACATTAAAAGATTTTGAGCCACAGTGACTCAGTTGGTAGAGTGCTCACCTCTAGTACTAGGAGTCATCCGATTAATCAATGCTCTTGACATGTGGGCTTTGTGGTGGACAAGCACCGTGCGCGTGGGTTTTCTCGGGGTGCTCCCGTTTCTTCCCACTTTCTTCATTCCACCAATTTATCCCATCATAATCCCTGCATCCTGAACCATAGTTGCCTAAAGGCCTTAAAATAAATTAAAACAATCGGATATTTTTGGTACGCATGGCAGTCGACGTGTTAATCTCTTTCGGAAAATACTAGACATGGAAGTTTATTAAGGAGCAACTACAAAGTTACCAGACGAAACCACAGGGAAATTAAAGTTGGGACGAGGAGGACACGCAGACATTCGGCTTGCTAAGACCTCTCAAATTTGTATTTTGATCGATATTTCAATAGCGTTGCTCTTCTTGATGCACTATTAGACAAGGGAATATCGGGAACAAGGACGACACTGTTAAACAGGTTTCCTGAAGTCAATTTGGAGAAGGTTGAGGTTTGAAAAAAGAGAATAGAGTTTCTATAGATTTCAAAGTTAAAGAAAATGGAAAAGTTGCAGTAGTCAAATTGCATGACAACCGTGCTGTAACTAAAGCTTCTACAGTTCATTCAGTAGATCCATTAACAACAGCAGTTCGTTATTTGAATAATGAAAAGAAGTACATGCCTGTAGGACGACCAAACATTGTGGAAAATTATGACAAACATATGGGTGGTGTCGATCTTCCAAATCAAATTATCGCAACGTATAGATCGTACCATAAAATAGCTAAATGGTCAGTACGTGTCTTGGAACATTTCATGGATACTGAATGCTCCAATGCATGGCTGCTATACAAAATGATAAGCAAAGCATGTGGTAAAACGTAAGAAAGAGACTCTAATTTCGTTTTTTAAATGAGAATAGCAGAATCTCTTATTGGTGGTGTGTTGGAATCAAATGCGATCAGTTCGCATGAGCGTTATGTACCGCGAATGGGAAATTGTATTGGAAGACCAAGAAATGTAAAGTTACTCATTCCAGAGGCTCGTAAAGTGAATGCACAATATCTTCCTGAGGCCACTGAACTTACCAGGTGTATAAGCTTAAATCCGCTGTTTGCCCATAGATAGCGTTCGTAAGCGTATGAAGCTACCATGGGCACGCCAGACCTGTTGTGTGGATGAGTTGGACCTCTGGCAATACGAATTAGCGCACATAATCAGCAAGCGCACACAACAACACACAGTGTTCCGTTGGTAAGCATGGCTAGTTTTGTGCCAGAAAAAGAGCATATGCGGGGAGCTCTGCTTTTCTGCTTCCATTTGAAGAAATCGAAGGCTTGTGGAGGCCTATGGTCACAGTGCTTTATTGGAAACAATGTGCCGAGATTGGTTTCGTCGGTTCAAAGACGGTAATTTTGACCTGAGTGACAAGAAGCGTGAAAATCGGCCCAGGAAGTTTGAGGACCATCAATTGCAGGCTTTGTTGGATGAGGACTATACCCAATCGCAACAAATGCTTGCCGAGCAATTGGGTGTTACTCAAGCAGCCATTTCCATGCGTCTACGTGCCATGGGAAAGGTTCAGAAGATCGGAAAATGGGTGCCGCATGAATTGACCGATCGGCAGCTAGAGAGACCCCAATACACGTTCGAAATGTTGCTCGCCAGACAAAGAAGAAAGTCGTTCCTGCATCGAATTGTGACGAGCG
The DNA here is from genome assembly GCA_022664845.1 of Lepisma saccharinum. Lineage (NCBI taxonomy): Eukaryota > Metazoa > Arthropoda > Insecta > Zygentoma > Lepismatidae > Lepisma > Lepisma saccharinum. The sequence continues at coordinate 44,164 of JAGDQP010002976.1, forward strand.
ATGAAAAGTGGATATATTTCGCGAATTCGAAACGCCAGAAATCGTGGGTTGATCCCGGCCAACCATCAACATCTTCCTCGAGATCAAATCGCTTCGGACGGAAGACGATGTTGTGTGTTTGGTGGGATCAACAGGGTATCGTCTACTTTGAGCTGTTGCAACCGGGTTAAACTGTCAATGCCCACCGCTACCATCAACAACTGCTCAACGTGCACCGTGCTCTGCGTGAAAAAAAGGCCGGCGTATCAAGAAAGACATGACAAGTTAATATTCCTCCACGACAACGCCCCATCGCACGCGTCAAGAGTGGTCCAAAACTACTTGGAGACACTTAAGTGGGAGGTGCTACTCCATCCCGCTTATTCACCAGACCTGCCCCTTACAGACTATCATCTATTTGCGTCGATGGGCCACGCCCTCGCTGAGCAGCACTTCGATTCGTATGCAGACGTCCAAAAATGGCTTGCTGAGTTGTTTGCCTCGAAAGAGCAGGACTTTTTTTGGCGTGGTATCCACAAATTCCCCGAGAGGTGGGCAAAATGTGAAACTAACGAGGGAAAGTGCTTTGAATAACTTGCTTTGTGCTTTCTATGACTACAAAACAGCGGATTTAAGCTTATACAGCTGCTGGATGTAAAAGAGAAGGTTGTACCGGAAGAAGCAGAAATAAACGTACGAAACGTGTGGTGAAAGGATGGAACCTCTTCAAAGATTTTCATTGTTAAAATAAATGTTTCACATTGTTGTAATGTTAACGTATTGCACACACGGACCGAGCCGCCGTAGCTCAGTGGTAGAGCGTTGGCGTATCATTTGGATGGTCCTGGGTTCGATCCTAGCGGCCGACCATCCTGAATGAAGTTTTCCACGGGTTTTCCCCAGTCACACCAGGATGGTACCGCGACACCTTCCCGAATCCTTTCCCCTCTCCTATCCCGGCATGAGTCTCAGAAGCCTAAAGGCCAAAAATAAAAATTCAATTGTTGCATACACGGAGTTCTATCTTCCGTAAAACAAATAACTAAATGTGTTGTTAAAATGTTATCGTGTAATTCAATACAACAAACAAGAAACTACCTTCTCAGTTAGTTGTAGGCTATCTCGTAAAGTAAAAATAAATAAATATGTTGTTATAATCTTATCATGTAATTACATATTGAACTTAATTTTAACTTTCAATTAAAAAAATGCACAGTTGTAAAAAAAAACTCTGCTTCAACAGGCCAAGAAAACAATAAAAAGTACCCTACAATGCAAAAAAGAGCGTTTTATTGTATTTAACTAGGATGTGTAGTTGAAACCCAATGTACACGAATGTGTACATAACCCATTGGGCACGTATTGGACACAAAACCCAAATGGGCATCGAAAATGCGTTCAAAGGATCTAGATTGATCGCTTAAAACAGTTGATCACGTTATGTAACAAACAAGTTTGTCTCGGGTCTGTAGAGGATATACAAAGTATATTGCATAAAATTAGTATATTGACAAACTTAATGTACATTTACGAACTGATCGTTTTGCCTAACACATGTTTCAAGGTCAACACAACGTTTGGAAAAGGAATAGACGAGAAAGCAGTCGTAGCCTATGTTGAAGTAACCATCCGAAATTTTGATTTTCTTAAGGCTGAAGCAAAGAGCCTTGAAACTTTGTTTTTAGTTACGAGCTTTGCACTTTGAGCGGGATTTGAATTCAGCCACCGTGGTCTAGTTGCTACAGATGAGGACTTAGGGTCGTCACTAGGGAAGAATGCACATTTAAGTTCTGCTGCCGGACATCCTGACTGAGGTTTAACAGGATTTTACCGAATTTCACCACACGAATTTAAGAGAGGTCGCTTTTGTGGCAAGAAACATCGTATGCTTGTCTGTGAGTCCACACTCTGCCTCGAATATCAACTAGAGCGAAGTTCGGTCACATTAGTATGAGGCCAGTTCTTAAAAGCTAATTGCTCGATTAGAAAGAAAGTCTTAAGTTTGCTCAAGAAGAGAAGGGGGATAAGGATATCACGGATTGTATGACCTTCAATTTCTGCACTTTCATAAAAGCAATGAATCTCTACACTTCAGCACAATGATTTTAATCTCCGAGCACATTATATTTTCAGTATCAAGCGAAATAACGAATTCACTGTGCAGGCAAGTTTATGGATGGATAGAATTGACTTTCCCATTTATTTTGTTGAACGTGTAGTGACTGTTAATACATGCAACGTTTGGTAGTCTCTCTAGTTAATGGACAAATTTCTAATCATGATTTGATTTATTCATGTTCTTCAGACTCGCAAAAAGTTCTCTACGTCCAGCACTATAGTTTACATCAAGTATTTCGAATATTTTGTTCCAATTGTTTTCATAAATACCAATGGTCCTTATCTTTTCAAGTTTCTTCAAAAAGTTTGTCTTTCTCGTACTTTCCGTCCGTGTTCAAAATGGCTTTCTTGTTCTTTCTGTATTGTGTTTCAATATACCTACCATAGTATAGAAATGGATATACCTGCTACGTAATATTCCGTATTTTAAATCAGATACTAATGGTTAAAAGCTTATTACGTGGTGTTTCGTAACGAAGAATTTTTAGAATTACTTCTCTGGATGAATTTATGAAAATTCTTGTATCTCATTTTATTTATATTACTTTTAGATTTAGTTATTTTCTTTTGTTCATATATTACCAAAAGAAAAAACTGAATTTCTTAAAAAACATACAATCAGGACGTAAAGGCAATAATTTTCATGAGTTTTCTTTATTTCAAATGTGTTAAAGATTATTGTATAATATTTGAAGCTAAGAAGCTTCCTTACATTGAGACGGCTGTGCAGTAAATACTCCTATAAAAGTCCTGTGACCCACTTAAGTGGAGGTGAATAGAAGTGATGGTCTCTTTAGTAATAACTGGAATCATAATTGGTTTCTGCACGTACATTCTGGCTTGGATTCAAAACTGGGCGTGATTCGAATTTCACCTTAGGGGCAGATTCTAGAATGATAGTTACAAATCATGGATAGTACTGTGCGACCAACACTTGTCATATTTTTATCTTGTATATAGTTATTTCACTATAATACTTATTAACATTTTCTTCAAGATGCTATACTCGATGTCTAAATGTCACTACATTTAATATCTGAATTAGCTGACGTAATTCCGAGATATATTTTTGAAGTACCTAATACAATTTTGTTTTAATTAATTTAGAAAATATTTTATTAGAACTGAAACCTTTGACACTTCATAACTCATTTTGCCAATGATAAACTTACTTTGTCGTGTGATGCTGTTGCCATAATATAACGCCTTCCTTTAAGTCTGGCTTCGTCTATTTTATTGGTTGCATCCCTACGAAGTTGACAAATAACATCAAGAATTTATGACTGCGTATCTTTCTTAAAAAGAAATAGAAATTCTTATCCCCTTCATAGTTGTCCACTTTCAACGGATATGAATAACAGATCAATGGCCTCTGTCCACAGAAAACCGCCACAATCCTAACTTAGAAAATGTACTCTTGAGGGGATGAAGTATTCAAAATAAGAGGGGTAAGGTTAGAAAATAGAATCGTAAATAACAAGAGAAAATGAGATTGTCCTTTTTATTTCCAGTTCTTGGAGACATTTTTTTTTTTATGAAATAGAAGGCAATAATCTAAATTGCATCTAGGGTCAATTCTGTTCGGACAAATTTTAGGATATCTACCCTATGGGTCTCCTCTTGTGTACTTTGTTGGGGGATCATGTGTTTGCATCTAAATGTTCTCTTGAATGAGTAGTAATTCCCTAACGCAATCGACGAATGTGTGTCTTCCTCAAGTTTTATGTCAAGAAAATGTGAAATGTAATTTTGTAAATAGAGACTTCTGGAAGATTCCCTTCTATTCTTGAAAATCTAATTTAATGTATCTGTGGGAACGATATGATAATTAACTTATGATTTTGTGAGATAATAATTGCAAAAGTACATTTTGCAAGAAGCAAAGAGAACGAGGAGACGAAACAAAAGGACAGCTGTAATGAAACAACAAAAAATATGAAAAGAGTAGAATAGTGCTTCTCACGGCGAACACCTAGCAGTCCTCATCTTGTAGCTAAATTTATAGACGAAACGGTAATATTTATATCCCCCGATGGTACCATCAGAAGCCATCAGATGGCATTGCTAAGGCAGAAAGCGAGGAGAGAAGTGGATAAAAAAACAGCAGCATCGAACGGCTTTTGTGTATCTTCAGGAGGCTTTTCGCCTTCCCTTCAGAGTTATGGACGGACGCAAGCGCTCAGTAAGCACGGCCAGCGGTAGAGAGAGAGAGAGAGAGAAAGGCTTAAACATGAAGAAAAAAGAACAAAGAACAGCTATACAACAAAGAAAGAATAGATTTTACGTTCATTTTCCTTCTAGTGCTGTGAACAAAATAGAAATTGTTTAACAGCATATTCTGTGAAAGCAGATAATGCGTTACTGGTAGATGAGAAATATGCATTAGACATAGTGTTGACCAAGCATTGTTTTTTTTTTATTTCGGAACAATGTTAATAGCAACAACTTTAATTTGGACACCGCAATACTCAAATATTATTCTGCTCAACACAATTTTGAAACCTAAAAATCCTGTCGCCTCATTACTCAATTCTGAAAATGTTACAGAAACATACTGCTTTATCTTAATCTATTGCGACCTTTGAGAACGTTAAATTAAGTTTCCTTTCTGTCTATATTACCAATCTCAATGTTATATATTAGTGATCTGAAAAAAGGATTGACACACAAGTGATGGGACGAACTCTATAGTAGATTAATTTCGTTAGTTTTTCATACAAATATAGAACGTTTCCTCAGAAATGGGTACAATAGTGTTTCAGTACTACCAGTGTTCAAAACTTTTAATTTGTTACTAGTATTATTTACAGTTCTCGTCTTTCTACGAATCAGGCGGCCGGGTTCAAATCCCGATCATAGCGCTGCAGATTTTTCTCCCAGTGTTCTCATACCTGCCACTCTCCGGCGCACTCAGCTTCCCATCAAAATGAGTAGTAGAGTTCCTAGGTATTCCTGAGCACCTTGGAAAGGTAAATGTGGCCGAGCGTGGGACTGTCCACCCAATCTCATTTCGTGCCATTGGTCGAGAATGTGTGAAGTACTACCTCCACGTCCTCCATGCGCCGTTCACGGCGAGTGAGCATCGCACAGGGCTTAGTCTGTTATCACTAGTAATATATTCGCTGTTAGTAACATTTAATTTATATTTCTGGCCTGATCTTGTCTTTTGATTTTGAGGGATGATTTCTTTCGGCAAATACAACTTCAAAAGAAATAGATGGAGAAAGTGTCAGTGATCGATGTCATACAAGTATGAATTGTTTTTCCAAAGAATTAAGAAATTATATGAAGATTGATCCTGGTTATTGTTTTGGAAATATTTCATCATTGACTTAAAAATTCAGAGCTACGATACCTAACAATCATGGCACGCTTATTTTCCTTTTCTAAGATTTAAAATTCTGTTTTTCATTAAATGTTTTCGTGCTAACATTAAAATACTGTTAAAAAAATAATGTCACATACATTTAGTTACATATTGGACAACAGGGTATTATAATGGACTCACAGGTGTTGTAAGTGCAATAATAAATCAAAGTAACTGGTCAATTTATTATTGTAAAATTTATATATTCATAACCTTAGTCTATAAATAATAAAACTTCATAAAGGTAGAAAAAGGAATACATATAAGAACACAACAGGTACATGTTTTATTAACAGTGTTCATATCTTTACAATGGCTACACAATATAACATCACTGTTGTAATACATCGCACAACACTTTTCTAAATTCTTTTTCCTCCATATGGAATATGTCTAAGTAAGTGTTATATACATTCTTGGAAATGTTTGATTTTGTTGTTGAAGGATGAAATAAGATGTTGCGCGGTCGCGTTTGTTTGTTCGGAACATGGAGGGTAATTTCAGGAGAAAGGCTGATTCTATTTTGTTATGCACTTCACTTCGCTATTTTGCTATTCAATTCAGGATTATAATATATTCAAAGGTGTATTGACATATATACTTCAGAATCTCTGTTCTCTTTTGTAGATGACAGAATAATGTTCAATGCACTGAGGAACTGAATTTTCTATTTCTACTCGAGACACGAAGTGTTTTAACTATTGCGTGGTTTTGTTGAGAAACATGTCAATAGAGTAATATTATATTGTTGCATATACTTTACACAAATACAATGTTTTATTTATTTATTTAAAGGTGGAATGAATGTACGTATCTGTCACAATAGATAGATCTATAGCCAATAAAAGAGTTTTGGTTTGCCATCAATTTCTAAGACTACCTACAACGACTCCCCACTCTCGAACCGAAATTTGGAGTCCTAATAGGAACAGTGCATTATTTTCCAACTTGAGAGAAAAAAATTATAGATTATAAAATAGTACAAAAACGTACCCGGAACTGAACCATTACTAGTAGTAGGTTAAAGGAAGAAGAATGAAGAAACAAAATATCATATCTACATTGTTACAAACTTTGATTACTCACAAAGATATCTCCATGTGTAAGTTTGTTCCCTATTCACATTGAAATCAATAATAATCCAACTTATTGTCGTGAAAAAGTATTGCAAGTCCAGATAAAGGAAAAGTATTGCAAAATAGACCAAAATTTCAAAAAGAAAGTATACCAATATTCCATCGTTGTCCCAAACTCATGCGTATTCTGTACGGAATACTGGTGGTAGTATTATAGAACGGAAATCATCGTACTGAAAGATCGAATTTATTAGCATGACGGTGAGGTATGGATATGAAAATACACAGACTAAGAGAAAGGAGCAAGCAAGAATTCTTCTTAAAAGACGAACAAAGAGAAGGAGAAAGAAAAAGGTGGGGGGCAAGAAATGGGATCTCTTCAGATTGCTGGTGAGCTCACATACGATTAGACACTATGAGAAATGGAGACATTAAAAAGGCACTCCGTATCATCAATATAGCTGAAGGAGAAATTGCCAACTTCAGAACAGAAATGAAAAGATTGTGTGAGAGGAATTCCAAAGTTTCACTAAGTTGAAAGGCTGTTACCACTGCTGTTCAGAAACTCAAAATGAGATACTCTTTCTGACTTTGTGGAGTACAAGCTAAAGTTTAATCTAATCTACTTGTGAGAGTCAGGAGAACTTGAGTAGCACAAAGGAAACTGCTAGACAGGGATGGATATAAATGTTTCACTTAATTCTTTGTTATAAAGCAATTTTTGAGCAAAGGTAATATGGAAAAACCGACTTAAATTTTGTTAATTAGCTATGTTCAACAAATCGTATTAAATTGGCTATAAAACTAACCACATTTAATTGTTAACGTTATGCGTCGAGCTTTCTGTAAATAAGGAAACTATGTGACCTTTATTATGATTTCGAAATTAGGTGCTAAAATAATTGTAATTTTATTTTCTTAAAGTTTCTTTTATAATGAACCTAAAGAAGAATAGTATCAAAGAAGAAGATAAAAGAATACAACTTTTTTCTCTCTTTGTAAATTATTCTGGAAATGATCTAACTCCATTTAATTGTTTCGTTTTCATAGCCCAACCTATCACGCGAAGGCATAAAACTAATGAAGGTTCTGTTACTACTACGAAAATCAGTTGCTACTACACCAGTTACTACAGATACATCTAGTCGAGCGGGTAGCCGTGGGGTCTAAGGCGTTAGGCTAACGACTCAAAAGTCCAGGGTTTGAGTCCCGGAAGGGTCATGGGTATCTTTTAACTAGAACGTGACGGATGATCCAATCAAGACTTACTTGATCAGGAATTTCCAGTACTTGAGGTATCCCAGCTCCATGATAAAGACAAAGAGACCAACGTCAAGAAACTTTATCCATTATTCTTAGCTTCTTTGCGTAAAGAGCCTAACATCCATCGCATCTACTAGCTTCAATATCTGCTAAACTACACGGTTACGGTTGAGACGTATAAAGCCCCAGATATATTGCAGTGCTATTCGTGCCAGAGATTTGAGCACTCCCAAAAAACATGCCACAACACACCTCGTTGTGTGAAATGCACAGGTCCTCATCTTGCGCATCTCTGCCCTAAGAAACTAGAGATCAACCTGCTAAATGTGCTAACTGTGGCGATGATCACCCCGCCAACTACCGGGGTTGCAGGTCTATTCAACCTGTGCTAAATAGTCGCAAAAACAATACCATCTCAAATTCATCTGACCAGTCTGCTTCGACCAAGCCTGCCTCAACTACTAACCAAACTTATGCTACTAGTACCAAAGCTACTACAACTCAACCAACTACTGTGTCACGACCTGTCACCATCTCTACCCCTAAGAATCAAGATCCACCTCTGTAGCCTCCAACACATGGTCCAATTTCGGTGGCACCATTAAAGATATTGTTGATATCTTCAAAGGATTTAACATGTTCAATACACCCACAAAAATCAAAGATTACTTGCAGAGAATCTTTGCAGCTCCCACTCTTAATGAACAAATTAAAATCATCATTGAAATAATCTGTGGTTTCTTCGACAATTGCTCACACTAAGTGTGTTCCTGCTCGCAACATAAGACTAGCAGTTTGGAATGCTGATGGCATTACTGCCCAACTTTCTGTTTTTTCAATGCTTCCTGCAAGAATATGACATAGACATAATACTTGTGAATGAAACCCACTTGCACCCTCCTGATAAGCTTAAGATTCCTCCGTACTGATCGACTTAGACCCAGAAGTGGTATGGCCATTATTTCAAAAAGTCACCTCCCACTTCAGTCACTTCTTCCTACTCTTCATTCAACAGAAGCTACTAGTGCTACCTTACTCACTTCTGGTTCGCCTATCATTTTAATCGCAGCTTAAGAACAACTTAATACGCCTCTTGTTGTTGAAGATCTTCGTAAGCTAAGTAGACTTGGTACTAGAGTTATTATAGAAGGTGATCTAAACTCCAAACATCAACAGTGGAACACATTACATCCCAACGGTGCTGCTGGTGGTGTACTCTATCGTGCTTTGCCTCCACTGGATAACACTCCCATTGCTACGCCAGATCCAACTTGTTTTCCAAAGAGTGGCGGTACGCTTGATGAAATGGCTCTTCACAAAAGAATCCACATCACTGATGGCCCCTTCACTATCCACGCACTTGATTCCCATCACATCCCCGTCCGTCTTGATATTCAACACCAACTAACTCCACCATGTCTGCGCTTACCAACTATTACTACTACTGATTGGGATTCATATTAGCTATTTGTCACTGCTGCCATAGAAACCAGTGTACCCCTCCACTCTGCTCAGAACATAGAGTCTGAAGTTCAAAAACTTACAGCCGATTTCAAACTGCACTTCGCATTATTTCAACTACCGTCACCTCTGCAAAAACTACTCTCATGACCAGTTAAGAACCCAGATCCTCATCTCCTTGAAACGCTGGGTTAGAAAAAGCTGGCAACTGACACGTGACCATACTGGAAAGCACTTTGGAATTCATTGAACACTCTAGTCAAGAAAAGAATTCACCGACTGGACATCCAAAATTGGGAAGCAAAATTTCAAACTCTGGATAAACCCAACTTTGAATTTTGGAGACTTGGAAAATCCTTTTCAAATCCGCAAACTGTCTTTGCCTCTCGTCCAATTCAAAGCACACATAGACTTGTTTCTCCTGTCGAAGGAAAAGCTAATGTCTTCTCTGATCTCCTGGAACAGAAATTTATGTTAAATCCTGAACCATATGACGAAGCTACTATACAACTTATCCATCGTTCTCTCCGTCACACCGTTTTGGATGCACCTTTCAACCCTGCTGGCCTTACCACTTCACATGAAGTTTTCAAGTTGTCCGTCGTCTTCGTGGTCGTAGTGGTGCACGACCAGATCGTATTACAACCCTAGCTCTAAAAAATGCTCCACTTAAACTTCTCGTGCTTCTCACTCGCTTGTTCAACGCTATGTTCCTTCACAGTTATTTCCCTCAGTGTTGGAAAACAGCAAAAGTTGTAATGATACCTTAAACTGGCAAAGACCATCTATTTGCTGTCAACCATAAACCAATCAGCTTACTTCCTGTCCTCAGCAAGATTTTTGAACGACTGATTCACCGTCGACTTTCATCTTGTGTCACCGCTCAAAACCTGTTACCATCTCATCAATATGGATTCAGTTCTGGTTTTGACACTGTTGCCCAGTTGGTTCGCGTGACAGAAGAGATTACTTATCAGTTCAATTCCTATGGACATACCATTGATGTCTTCCTTGACTCAGCTAAGGCATTCAACCGTGTTTGGCATGATGGCATCTTATATAGGTAAGTAAATACAGTTTGCTTTTCCAGACTACCTCATTCGATTAATTCGGGCTTACTTAGCTGATAGCATGATCTTGTTCTCTGCTGTGGTTCTATCTAGGAAACTAGACCGATAACTGCTGGAGTTCCCCAAGGCTCAGTTCTTGGACCACTACTTTTCAACCTGTACACTGCTGATATACCGACTTCTGGCCAAACTACTATTCCAACATTTGCTGATGACATTGCCATTTTTTCATCAAACCGCAACTTACGACATGCCCATCTTCAAGCTCAGCGCCATCTAGATCTCATACAACAATGGACTACAAAATGGAGGGTCACAATTAATCCAGATAAGACATCAGTTGTGCACTTCACAAGAAGAAGATCTCACTTCATTCAACAACTCACTTTCTTCGATGAACCGCTAGAACTGCAAAATTCTGCTAATACCTGGGAGTTCAACTTGATCAGCGACTAACATTCTTACCCCATTTGAAGTCTGTTGTCAAACTTACGCTACAGCGTACGATTTCATTTTATCCGATGCTTAAAAGTCCTGACCTCTCGTTAGACACTCGTCTTCACATCTACAATATGATGATCCGACCTGTAGTCGCCTATGCAGTGCCCACCTGGCAACATATAGCTAATATGCACCTGAAGAAACTTAAAGTCATCCAAAATCGTGCTACACAAATCATTACTGGTCACTCCCGCGATTCTCGCATCTCACAAATTCATGAAGATTTCAACCTGCAACTACTGACTGACAACATCATTTTTTTCACGATCTTTTTGGTATAGCATAAGGATCACTCAACATGTTCCACTGCAATCCATTGGCACGCGAGTTCCTCTCAGACTTGCTCATCGTATGCCTCGCCCCTCTTAGCATACTTGTAAACAGTTCCTGACGCTTTAACCCTGGTATTGTAACTACTTTAACATAATTTCAACTCACGATATTTTCTTGCGGAATAACAGAACAAACCCCCACACTAGGTTTTGCATCTCCATCTGCATTGTGTAACATTAAGGCTCGACCATCTTATGCCTATTTCCATCCTCCTCACCTACTCCTCTTCCTCCCACCCTTCAAGACGCAACAGGGAAGCGACAGTTGCACCCTGTCCAATGACATACGCTTATCATTCCGCCCACCTCAGCTCACATGGAAGGCTTGGGCCTCGGCCCAAAACTTCAAACACGCATTATTAGTCACGAACATCTCGCTCGCTCGTGATGGGCCGAAGTCAACAGTTGCTAGACTGGCCCATATAAAATAAAGTTTTGCAGATACATCTACAACAGCAACAACAACTACTACTACTATTTCTACTATGTTATATTACTGTTACTATTACTAATACGCCTGGTACCATTATATTTTCTACTACTACTAGTTCTAGGACAATTACATTTACTTCTACTACTACTACATTTATTACTATCATATCTAATATTAAAATTACTACCACTTCTGATACTTCTGATTATGCTACTACTATCATTAATACTACTATTATTATAACTACCATATGCACCTAGATAACTAGTGCTATTACCATTACCATCCCTATTACTACTGTTTTCAAGATTTCTACTAGTGCTATTACTACTGTTTTCAAGATTTCTACTAGTGCTATTACTACTACTTCTCACTCTCAGAAACAATTTTCGAAAATGGACACTAGTGTGATCAGGCTACGTTGTTGTTAAATACTCGAAACGTGAGTCAGACACTGCTTGTTTCAGTATGATATGGCAATTAGTAGCCGCGATATACCTTTAGAAACGTTTTTCTGAGACGGCGACCGTAAGAGAAAAGAAAAGATTTAATACTTTTAAATATATTTAGTTTTGTATATATTTGAATAGATTAGTGAAAAACTAATAAATATTTTAGTAATTTGTTTTTAAGACAAGGTAGGTTCTCGTGTTATGAAATGGCTAAGGCTTTACGATTATAATAAAATAACTTATTTGGAAGAAAAATAATCAATTATCAATTCACCAATAAAAACTCACTACTCTTACAAACCTTTTATTATTAGTTATTATATTTAATATAATTCAATCATGTTGATCGATATGAGCTGAAGACATTTTTTAATAACATATATTATTCTTTCAATTTTCCTACTCGACATGCATACATCTGGTAATAAACAGAAACCAGATGCTCGTTTTTGCACTTATCACACCACCAGACACATCCTTCTTGTTATAAAAAATGCGAATTGATTTTCTTTTCTTTTATAGTGGGCATTGACTTGTAATAATCGAACAAAAGAGAGCCCAATCATATGAAGAAACACTAGAATAGCCAACCCCTCGATAGCTGGTGAAAATAATTGAATCATCAATTGAGACCACACCCTTGCCACTCGTCGTAAGGGTAAGTATGAATGGAAGCCATTTATTGTAACAATATAAGTTCCCTGCAAGGGGAAGGAAAACACTAAAGAAGGAAGCCTCAGCTGTTTGTTGCAGTGTTACTACTTCAGAACTTAATCTCCATAACAATTAAGTTGCTCCAAATTCAAGCTTAGAATGAAGACTCTACGTTTGTTTGCTTTTTATGTACTGAAGTACCAGTGTTTCATTCCTATATCGAAGAGAAATTTGAGAGACTCTTTTGAATAATTTTGCTCTTCTCTTCAGTTTTCTCCAAGAAGATTTTTTTCTTAAATTTTGTATTAATCTTCAACCAACGTATTAATCACATAAGCAACATGAATTTCCAAAATTCAAATTTTAACCAATAGGCAGTCAGCAAATATAATTGTTTTACCGTAAATATTATCCAAACATGTATGTAAATAATAAATTAATGGAATAATGTTAAATTTCCAATACTTATTGGCCAATGCAAGGAAGATTCCTGAGTATCAGGATCATTCGAAATTAGCCCACTTGTCTTTGTATACACTTCCTGAGATGCTCTAGCCACTTGTCAATGACAGTACACACCGCTTCTGTAGGGAACTTTATTACTGCTCTGACGATGAAGAGTTTCAGACTCTCTAGATCATGCTCCTTGTATGAACCTTTAGAGAGAGATCAAATGACCTTGGTAAAGATTAGGAGATGCGTTTGCTACATTCTTTCTCCTTTAAGATTTGTTATAGTTGTTTGTGGTTTAAACCTACGATTCAATAAATAAAAAAACTTAGAAATTTACGAAATCACATCGGATTCAAGACAGGTTTATTTGACAAATACATTATGTATAGACACACGAATGCTGAAACATCCAGCCATTTCTGTTGAACACTGACTGGTTAGAGGCCCTACATGGCTCTTTGAAATATCCTTAATTACATTTTGTTGTTACTTTTACGCCCTGCTTTCAGAAATACATGTCAGGAACTCTATCATAGCTCACTTCTCACAAAACCATCATTGGTGAATGACGAATCTGTCTCTCTCTCTCCCTCTGTCTCTCACTCCAGTTCTGACAATTTTAGCTATTCCCTTTGGAACTGTGAGCATACTTGTAATCATTGTAACATTATAGTTGTCTCCAAATGTGATCAGTTTCGGTAGAAAATGATTGATTTGTGTTTATTGTCCTTGTACTGTTGAAGCGATTCAGGTTTTTAGTTCTTTGATTGTGGAGTACACATTGTTTTATTGCCTGGTAGTAGGTCTTTGTTCTTGAAATATTCCGAATTAACCTTGTCATAGATCTCAGGAAATCTTCGTGTTTCTTTCTATGATCTTCTGTTTCCTTGTTGCATTTCTTCTGGTGAATTTTTTTTACCGTTTGACAACAAGGAGCATTCTTAATCTGGGTGGAAATAAGCCACGTGATCTAAACTGAATTTTCTTATCTTTTATGCACTTGTTTATGGTCCGATACCTAAACACGTCTTCCCTTATGGTGTTTCAGGAGACTGATAACGTCTACTAATCCGTGTCTGCAGTGATTCCGCCAGATGCCTCCTGTGGGGGGGGTATCACCCTCCTTAAATTATCTTTAAAATTTTTGCGGTCAAAAATCGATAGAAAGCGTGCAAAATTTCACTTACAGCCTCCCAATTTTGAATTACACCCTCCCCAAACTGAAAATTCTGGCGAAATCCCTGCGTGTCTGGCCTGATGTAGTCCAATACTACGTCTCCCCATTCCATTTCTATAATATTTTATGTGTGCACGGTCAATAGTTACTTAAAAATAACAGTCTTCACGTAAGGTGATTAAGACAAAATTCGAAATACTTGCTCAATTAGTATCAGAATCACAGAAAATTAAAATTTATAAAAAGAATATGGCAGAACGAGGTAAAATACATGCCACCCACGTTCATATCAGGAACACTGCTCAACTCTGACCGAAATGATATAGGCGATGGAATGAGTTGGAGATTTGTCGTTAAGTTCCTGCAAATATTCAACAATATAAAGTTTTAACAAGTGACACACGATTAACAGGTAACAAGTGACACAAGATTATTTTCTAAAATAAAAATTCAATTAAGATTCATTTCTGGGTACCATTAGGGCGCTGGAGACTTTTTTCTCAGTGTTCCTATGCCTCGCACTCTGAGGTGTGCTCAGCCCCTATCAAATTGAGTACCAGAATGCCCTTGATACTCTTGGGTAGGCCTACCTTGGAAAGGTAAAGGGAGTGGAGCGTAAGACTGACCATTCCACCTCACTTCGTACAGTAAGTCGAGAATAATTATGTTCAGCGCTATCTCCATATTCCCCATGCACCGTTCACGGCGCCTACATATCGTACCTTTACCTTATCATTCGGATCATATTTTGTTCCTGAATTTTGTGTGCAGTAACTGTGAATTTTCTTGAATATTTTTTTTTAATTCGTCAATAATTATAGTAAATGAGCAGAATCATGTTATGAAACGTTGTTTTGTGAAAAAAGCACAATAACTAAAATAAATAAAAGCTAATTAAATTTGATTGATAAAGTTACGAAAAAAGTTACGATAAATTTACGAATAAAGTTACGATTATTGTGCCTTGAGGTAAATCGCGAATAAAACCAAGAAAAATTTGAAAAAACAGTTACATAAATGAAATTACATTTAAACAGCATCAACATAGACAACTAATGGAGTTTCTTCATTCATCTTAGAATATAACACAACACAACCTTGATGGACCTTTTTCTGTGATAATTATATAACTTAAGTTTGTGCCTTTGGTAACAATCTTGGTATATACAGAAGTCACATTCATCATTATGAAAACTCACTTTACTATAATTTCATTCCTATATTGAATAAAATACTTTTCAATAAGAATTAAAGAACGAGTCCACGAAAAAGATACAGAATTAAAAGATGAATTGCCATTAAAATTAAATTCTTTTCACTTTATACATTTTGTATTGTTTTATTCGTATTAATTTTTTCAATCCTGTAGTTTATATATTCTGTATCTCTTTTGGTCAGTAATTAAATATTTATTTCTATTCTTATACCAATTCTAATCGAAATTTTCGAGCCATATCCTCCAGTATTCTTGACATGTTTAATATTTTTATCGTATTAAATTTGAATATAATTACGCTTTACTTTGATAAACGTCAGATTAATGCTCTGTTTAATTAATAAATTACTTCGGCCTATATTTATTTAATAAGCAATTAGTTTAAAATTCCACAAACGTCCTTAATCCAACAGGAATTCGAGCCCGGAACTCTGCGAATCGTATCGCGAACTAAAATCCACAGCCTCGGGCCACTTCAACAAGTAGCTGGTTACGCGTTTACTTGTCAGTATCTTGCTTATACTTCTTTACATAAATACAAAATTGTAATAGTCAATCTTTTGTTGCGATATTGTTAAACGGGAATTTGAATAAATTATTACGTTTCCATGGAAGTTAAAATTCATTGATTTTTTAACTTTTAGTTTGTGTTGTAAAGTGCATGTATATTACCTCCGAAAGTTAGTAAATTAGAAAACTAAACATGAATATTGATTTAAGAATTGGCGATACACCTGGAGTAATACGACGTCCCACTACACGAAAAGTGGTTGTCGTCAAAAAGAAACCTCATATTCTTTGTAAGTCTACAGTTTCCATAAAAGTTTACTTTTTTTTTTAGTTTGATACGTGTTGAACACAAGAATTTTTAAATGTAAACTTTCTTTTCTTTCTTTTAATGGGAATATGTTCATTTGTAGATGAAGTATTTGCGTTGGACAACAACACTAACTAAAACTATTTAATTTGGTTCCTTACTTTTAGTACGCTGAAATGTATTTTGTTAAAAGTAACATTCAATCTTGTACTGTTCATTCCACAAATTATCTACACATTTAGGAATCGTGAATTCACCTTTATATTGAGAAGTTAATAACTATTTCTAAAGAAAGAGAAGAGAGCTTAATATAGACTCATCTTAATGTCCTAATTAATTTTACAACGTCTTAATGTTCCAAACTTGAATGATAATAAGATTGCCCACTGCCCAGGTGGCACTAACAGAGCGGCTGTAGATAAGTTGGTAGAACTTTGGCTTAAATTTCGTGAGGTTCTGGGAATGATCCTTGCGCACTGAGCTTATTTTAGGTTTTTCCTCAGTCGTATCAGATAAATACCTGGATAGTACTCACAAACTAGGCCATGTCCGACATTTTTCCATATTATTTCCCCTGCCTTATCCCGATTTAGGCATACGTGCCTAAAGGCCATAGATAAACTCAAAATACGATTTATGTACGTCGTTTGTTTGCCAAAGGATCCCATGCCGCCCAACGTATTTACACTACATTTGGTATCAATATTTTTTCCCACACTACAAAAGATACTCTCACGTTCAATATCCCCAAGCAACAGAGTTGTTAGTGTTATCAATCTATTACCAAATTCAGTTATTTCAGTGGCTTCCATACCGTTGAATTTACTCCCACAAAATTTGAATGAGCAACATTTGTCAGCTTATTAAACACACTGTGGCGGTCTCCACAACCAAGCCCTGCCACAGTGTTGCCAACCTTTTAAATTACTTTTTAAATTTCTTCCATACCATTGAACGTATCCACAGTAAACTTGGAATAAACATCATTTGATACAATAGAAAAATAATGTGGACATCCTCGTTCACAAAGCACTCTAGATATCTGTTACCAAGCCTTTATATATTTTCTTTCAAATGACGTCCATACAATGATTGTATGCTTACCATGCTTGGCATGTTATTCGACACCATAAAATTGTTGTACAAGGCGGCACTTTCCAACAGTACCAGGTGTTAGTGTTGCCAGCCTTTTAAATTCCCAGAGTCATTATACTGTTCAACGTATCCGTACTTGAATGAACATTCTCTAACACCCTAGAAAAATAGCTACTGTTGGGATTCACACCGTATATCTAATTCCTATTAGTTCCTCAGAAACAGAGTTTCCAAATTGAACATCAAAATCAATTTCTTACAATAATAAGTAAAATGAATATTTCGTGACAACGTAGGTTTTCGGGAATTGGTTTCTATCAATATTTCGTTGTAAAATATTGTCACCGCGTTGTCATTCTTATCAACCTGGCAACGTGCATTTTTCAAATGACTGTAAGTTAGTTTGTTGGAAACTTCATATTATCTAATTATAATTTCTGCATTGAATTCTGTGCGCATGTGAAACACAGAATGCAATATAGCAAACTTTTAATATTATACAAGGTTAAACGTTGAAATTGAAGTAAATTATGACCAATTTTTTTCATAGGACTTTCACTTGATACAGATAGACCTACGCGATCCATATTTCGAACATGTATATTTAGTGCCCATATGTGATTGGGTGCCTATTTCTGGCCTCCATACCGATGGACGGAAATATCAGCTAGCATATAAGCAGTGAGGTAACTAGATGCTTGCAGTCCTCTGTCAAACTCTCATGGTGGTTCCCTTTCGTTTGATTTTTCACCGATATCCTTATAAATTTATACCACCTGAATTATTTTTGTAGCCTGCAACTTTTAAATTACACAACTCTAATGCAATTTATAAGCAAATATTATGTAACATTTTTCATAGCTTAAAACTCCTTCCTTTTTCTTTGACTTCAGCAAATTTGTATCTGACTTCTTCGAAATTCAACTTCCAAGTCATTAACTGTTCGATAGAAAAAAGTGTTAAATCTTCCAATTTTTCTTGGACCCTAGGACTCTATCAGATAGTTTTTCTTTATTATTATTATTATTATTATTATTATTATTATTATTATTATTATTATTATTATTGGTAGTAGTAGTAGTAGTAGTAGTAGTAGTAGTAGTAGTAGCAGTTGTGACATAATTGGTCATAAATTATGCCTACATCAAAGCTGTATAAAGGCTCAGAACACTGGATGAAACGAAGCGATTTTTCACTATATAGAAACTAGTTCACTGATTGCTATCACTTTTGAGACCACATTACACTGCCAATCGTATACTTAAAGGTTCTCGCAAGAACATCTTTGTGTTGTACGTAACTGCGAACTCCTCAGCAATATGAAGGAGATCAGTCTCACTTAAATTTTGCAGAGACTTAAGTATAAAAGCACTACAAGTCTACACCACTCACTCAAATCATTCAATAAATATTGTATTTGACTTGTTACCGCATCCAGCACATGTTAAAAAACATTCACTCGAAATAAACTTTTAGGATCTCTTAGCCGTTTATCTTGAGAGAGTTTGTTGTAGTGACGTCGTACTTTTCCATGGCGAATATGAAGAAATTCAGGCTGAATGGACCAGCTATTTACTATTATTTGCCTCCTCCTTCAGTTCTTTAAACTTGTTTCGATGATTTTCTTACATGGAGTTGTTGTAGGCCCCTTTTTAGAAATTCAACTACTTATGATAAATCCATGCTTTTAGGTTGAAGTGCGTATGGCACAACGTTGACAGTCTTCAATAGTTTGGATAGGAAAACCATCAAGGAAACAAGGTTATAATTCCCAGAATGCTTTGCTACAGTGCTTCAGCTCCATCTTCTCGTCAGACTTCGAGGGGAACAAGATTATTGCACAATCAGCGTTTTTAATATCTTGAAATCTCACTTTTGAGATAAAACTGCATCATACATTGCTTCCTAACTAATACGATTAAGTTTGTTCAGAGTCACATTTTCATCATTTGCTCACCGAGAGGCATCCTCTTGTTTCTCATTCACTATACTGCTCTTTATTTCTAAAGAAAAGTTCCTTGGGAAGAGCAAAATGTAGTCACCCACCATGTAATTACGCGCCTGTCAAAGTTTCAAAATATAATCTGAGCCGTATGAGGCGTGAAAGGCGTCCATAACAATTTTTTTTTGTTTTTGTACATTTCCTTCATAAATATAATACAATATTTCCAAGAAATCTGATAAGAGTTAGAGAGGGAAACCTAGCTTATTTTAAATTTGATGCCTATACATTTTGATAAAGTATATATAGATAACACCCATTGAGTGCAGCTTGAAAATTTCGCCTTAGTACTTGTTCAAAAATGAGTTTGCAAAACTGAATAAAGTTTATTAATAAGTAACATGCCCACAGGTCCACAAATGAGTTACATAGGTTGCAACATTGCTTACTAAATACGAAGAAACTGAATGCACAGGATAGGAAAATAAAAGAGAAAAAGGAAAGAAGAGAGAAAAAGTGATGTAGTACTTCGGATGAAGTTAACAACTGAGCTCTTTTCGTACTCCTCTGTTATTATTCTTTTCAGTTCAGTTCTTTTTAATTTCTTTTCCATAGGCGTCTCCAATTCGACAACGACAAAGCAGTGAAAGGACTGAACCACCTGACCCTCCACTCTTGTGACACAATAGTCTTTGTTTGTTGTGTCCAGATGTAACCGTGATGGGAGAACCGCAAAAACCATTTCGGTTCGCTGGTTGATTGATCCTTAAAGCCTAAAGGGAATAGAAAAGTCTACACTGAAATCAAATCACAGTGAATTTCACTCACTCTCTCTCTCTCTCTCTCTCTCTTCTTTTTCTCTGACTGTGTGTGTATGTGTGTTAGTTTGGTCCTCCTTTATTGTTCGTTTTGTTTGCTTTATCGATTTTGATTCATTCAACAAATCTTTTACGTGTATTTCAATATAGTTTTAGTTCGGATAAAATGAAGCAGGTTGTGTACTCAAACATTGTTTGTTATAGTACTGCATCTGTTTAACTAAAATTCTCTTTCTCTGTTCATCCACTCGATATTTTGATATATGTTTATTTGATTTTTGATACTTTAAGTTACGTCCTTTTTTTATTCTTTAATTTTATTACAAAAGTACGTTCATAGGTTATTCGGCGAAAGTTAATACATGTGTGTTGATATTTTGATTATAGATTTATTTAGAGCATTTGACAGTATTATACTTAAAATATGCAAATAAAACATACAGACGTTAGAAGTTATAAAAAGTACAGAAATAGTTTCTGAAGCTAAGGACTGTTGTTGCAGTGTTTCTCTTCACTTATTCGTTTCATAAATAAACATCAATATTTCTTCGCTCATTCTGGCAGCTTCTGTTAGCTGCTTATGCATTTTGGTGAATCTTGAGTTGAGTGTAACATAAATAAAAGTTTAAATAATTGAGGTACACTTAGTACAATTTTAGTGTATTTACAAACATCAGATAACAACAATGAAGTCTTAATGATAACTACAGACTGTAATAAAATTACTACAGACCATGTTTTTAATACAAGGGGTGTTCAAAAACAAACTGAACTTTTATTGTAAAGCGTATATAAATACGTGGAAGACCACCAACAATGGCGAGTGTAGCAGTTTCCTTGGTCATTAACTGAACTACTTTTAGGCATAGTGCTTATATCAGTAACGCAGTAGAGTGCAATGAGAGCGGGTGTGTTGAGTGCCTTTGGCGATAACCAGCTTCCTGACAATGAAGAAGCGGCGGGTGAGTACGAATTATATGACAAATTGAACAAAACACGCGTGAAGTCTATGGCGAGAAACATTTAAAAGTCAAACAGAATGTTACGAATGATACAGACGTTTCAAATCGGGCCGAACCTTCACGACGTTGCAAAATTCTGAAATGCGTCCATATCTACCAACATCGATCATATACAAAGACTGCGGAAGTCAATCCTTCAAACCATCATTTAACCGTACGTGAAGTTGCTGTTGAAATGAATATCAGTACAGACTTGTCTCACATGATTTTGATTGATTATGCCGAGCGAAACAGATCCACGTTTTCTAAAGGTGGTGACGAAACGGGAGCATACAGGTACGATAAGGAAACGAAGGTTTAGTTACCACAGTGGGTCCTTATCCCGGGCCCAAAGAGCACAAATCAATATAAAGTGACATTAAGTGTGTTCGGCCCGGGTCATTGGATCGCCGTGTCATCTATGTCCGGTTCGGACCGGGTCACCAAAAGTGACCCGATTTCAGCTCTGATCCCATATTTATAGCATTTGGAGAGGAGAGAAACTAACGATCTCTGGCACATAAAGGAAATCCTTTTCCGTTGGGTCGATTGCAGGTTGTACCGGGTTAGTCATTTTTGTGGAGGAGTGGGATAGATCGTTTTCCCAAGACCTCCAGTTTCTCAGGAATTGGATAAAATAGTTAAAAGTTGGACTTAGATATCTTATTCAATGTACAATTTAATATCACCTTTGAATTTTTATGCATCATACTTTTTATCTATATAGCTACGAGTATAAGTCTAATGTCTGGAATGATGTAGCACTTCTTTTAGGTATGGCCAATATATACAATTACGAAATAAACGCAAATAATAATAGATAAACAGATTTTGTAAAAATATAAATATTGACAAACATAGAAAACACATGATTGTGTATCTAGTATAGTAACTACATTCAAAATAATTAGCACAAATTCAAAGAATTCATACTAAATTAAATAACATGTTTTTAGTGTTTATTCTAGTATTTTCCTTTCACATGAAGTGTTTTCTTTATGTAAAGCTTCGACTTGTATAGCTTCATTTACTGCGATTTCCTTACGCTCAAACAATGTGCATGCTCATACATTTCAACTAGTAGTTACATTAACATGATGAAAAGTCTACTCATAACTTCCTCTTGGAGTAAGTATATACACCGTGTATGTAATAAACAGGTAACTATTTCTCTCTTGGTAGTATGTTAAAGACTACGATCGATTCTCAACTTACAAATCAGAACATCATATTTGGATATTACTTTTAAATTTACAAATATTATATGAAGTATTTTCAAAATATATATTTTGATAATTTCCTTGTAGACATCAGAACAACATCACAATCAACTCTAATTTATTTTATTTACGTAGTTTCAACTCTAAACTTGGATTAAAATTACTTCTTTTAGCGAAGGAATGAAAAATTATTACAATAACAGGCTTAATCGCAATTTATTTTAGCGACTTATCTAATTACGTTTGTATCATGTTACCAACGTAATAGTGCCATAGAATATGTAAAATAAATCAGTAGTTCCTAATTTAATACTAGCATTGTTATTATTATTATTATTGTTATTATTATTATTATTATTATCATCATTATTATTATTATTATTAATAATAGCATTAACCTACCCAGCAGAAATGCGAATGGCTCTAAAACAGATACTTGTGGAAGACCAGTAGCTCATAAAGTTTCCTACCGGATACACAAAGTCTGTTGTGAGTTTAAATATAGAGGATGCTTACTTTTTTAATTTGATTTTTTGTTAGTGGCAGAAAAATTCCAGACAAAAAAGCAATAAGGAAGGAAAATGAACATTTTTACGTAATCAAGCAAGGAACGACGTATTTATCTCTCTCTCTCTCTCTCTCTCTCTCTCTCTCTTCCTCTCTTTATCCCTGGCTACATCCGAGAGAGAGAAATCCGTATAAAATAAGGTGTATATATGATGTTATCATCACACTCAGACATAAACACGTGATTACCGTGTTTCTCCATTATGCCAGTCCCCTTTAATCTTTCTGGCCACGCAGGCATAGTTAACTCGAAAACATGCCTTTCGTGTTCTGCCATCAAAGTCTTTAATCCAGGCTCGCACATTTATCCAGGGGCTGTATACGACCTCGTATACAGAGAGAGTCAGTGAGTGAGAAAGAGAGAGAGTGAGAGACAACAAGGTTCCACATATGGTTGGAAAGGTAAAGGAGAGAAGAGAGAGAGAGAGAAATGTATGAGATAGAAATGCACAGAATACGTGCATATTTTAACCACCTCTCTTCAAACCGCCATTAAATTTGCAAAAGCAGTCATCCCAACAGAAAGGGACACTGAGGGATGAGGAGAAAACTGTATTTGACTTCTTGTAGTTTGTGTGTCACCGTGCGACCAAAGTTTTCATCCAGTGTGTCACATCAAACGGTGGAAATTATTTCGGGTTGGAATTATACCTTCGGTAAGAAAAAGTAACTAAATTTCGCTTAAATCTAGCAATTCAAGATTTTTGTTAATATTGACAGAGAAATCAATTAATACATATTTCCTAAATCGTACAAATACTTAGAAAGGGGTTCCTTCCTTCATAAGGGACGGCTCCAGCACATTCTGAGATGCGTTAGTAAATTTCTGGAATAGGAAAGCATGGAAAATGAAAAGTAGATTTCATGTTATGTTCTTCTTATAATAATATATTTAATTTTGTTTATGTTCTCTCTGGCGAACAAGGTCAATATTAATTCATAATATTTTGTGAAAGGCATTTCTCTCTAAATATGTATCTGAAGGAACGTATATATTTAATATTCTTTCTTTTTATTAGCAGCACAGAACAACGTCACAAAATAATATACGCTCTGTCAGACTTGACGTGTAACATATATATCACTAACACTAACATAAAAAAAGTTGTGAAAGCTTATTTAAATAACGTAAAATTAAAAATAATACGATTGTGAAACATCGTCAGATTTTACAATAACATCAGATTCGTTTTTTTTAAATAGTAAAAATTATTACGTTAATGACAAGAAATTAGGAAAAATAACTGCGAAAAGTTATATATATTGCATTACCCATTAGTAAAACATTAAAATCTTCATTGTTCCTTAATGTTATTGAAACTAACGAGCTTTGTATTTAAAATATTTAATTCCTTGATCTTTTTTATTAATCTATTGCATGAAATTTTCATCCTGGAGACAATTTCATCGCATTCTTTCTAAGTTTTTCTACAGAAAATCAAAATATTTTTCCGACTTCATATTTGAGAGACGCTGATTTAGGATATCAGTTCAGAAGAATCTTTGTATTGTGTAGGATGTAAATTCTATAATATTTAAAAATGTACCAATAACTCTTCTACACCTGACAGACCCTACTACTGTTCTCTGAAGCTCTATAAATTGAATTCTAAGTTTTTCTTGCATCTCAACGATCTTGTATTCACTGTTACGTTAGGAGTTTCCAACCTTATCCAAGTCATGGAGTATCTATGACTGTCAATTCACCCATATACATTTGGATGACCCAGTCGCACATGATGAAATAAAAGTACATATCATCACACTATAATAATTATCAACCAATACGAGTGAATTGTCTTAACACATTTCATTCATAGTTACAAATAATTTGGCAATTAAGAATATGAAAACTATTGAATGTATCTTAAAAATAATTTTACCATTGCGTTTGTGAGGCTCTACGGGTCCAAATTAATTTATCGCAGGAACCACTTACTATTTACAAACCTGACCGGAATCCAATATGGCGGATTTAAGATCTTTGGTATGCTGCTGTTATTGCGCGAAATGTTGGCCACATCTCACGAAACATCACAATATGAAAAACACATTAGTTTAGGAATTAACAGAGTATTTTTGACTATAGAATTAACCTTGCGACCAACTTTAACTTTTGCTCAGTGGTAGGCGGTTACCGTCTAGTGGCTAAAGTTTACTTTAATAGTTTTAGTACATGGTACCAATTAGTTATATGTGCACTCGCAACATATTCCTTTGTACGCATATAGGTACTTTCCTAATGAGCAATATAGCACAGGAACCGTTAATTGTTACGTCTTACATATGTCTTTTGATTCTTCAATCATTAAACTGTGATGTTTGCTTTGCCTACGTAAGCTTCAATTTTTCTACTGTAATCTCACAAAAAATAATAAGTTGTATTTCTTCTTGCATTGAAGTACGCAAGTAACTTGAAACCTTTGGAACTTTAAGCAATCTCTTGCGTAACGCATCAACACGTTCTTCAACTAGCGAAAAATATCCGGATGATTATCTGCTTTCTCTATCTTATCCTTCTTTATCTCTTCACAGCAAAAACATAACTGGAAGCTCTGTTATGTTAGTGAACATCGAGCATTTTGTTAAAGGAACAGCCGTTTTCAATAGAAGTGGCAGAATTCTTTTTTAAGTTGTACGCAAAACAGAGTCTGTACCTCCTTAATGTAACTTCTACAAGGAAACGACCTATGACTTTAACAAAATATTCTGTAGTCCCTCAGCTAACAGTTTTTCAGCTTCGCAGCGAAACAAATATGCAAGCACATAAGGTACTTATGTTTTTTATTGTCTTAAACTGAATATAATTCAATAGAATATGTTACAACACATACATTATTACCTTTAGGTTTAATTTCTTTGTACAACGTCCATACTAGCTAGAATTATCTGTTATATTCACTATTTTCATACTGTAGAATGCCAGAATCTTTTCCATAACATTCCTAGTTTCTATTCTTTCATGAATACTTCATTCTACTCTTCCTTTCTCCTTGGAAAAGAATCATTTTACATGCAAATGTTTTCTACATTTTTCTATACATCACTCATTACTACATAAATCATCATGGTTCCCTAACTTTAATATCTACCATGAACAATCTACCTATTCTACTGACAGGTGACAAGATATCAACTATAATATTCATGGCTAGACTTGAACAGTTAGATAACTTCAACGTACGCAACAGCACGTAATAATCTCTGGATCTTCATCGAACAACATTCCTGTTCTCTCTTGAGTCTCTAGGGGACTTTTCTAGGACCTTAAATTCTTTCACATAGTGTGTCCTATGTTTCATCTAGCACTGTGCACTGTTTAATTGTTCATCTATATGATCCACAGCATGTCCCACACTTCTTACAAAGTTCGATTCAGTAATATTTTTATTATTATACCTAGTTCAACTCAGAGTACCTGAATTACGTGTGTTTTCTAATGAATATATGTTGAAAATATATGTTGAAATAAAATCGCTCCGCGCTTGTTGCATCATTGTGAAAGGTTAACGAAGTTGTTAAAAGGCATATTCAAAGCACAATCATATTGTCAGAGATTAACTTTCATTTAGCTATTCGACCAACACGAATTATAGTGCTCTTCTATGCAAACAGACCTAGAATCAATCAAAGTTCTTAATTCAAAGGTTACCTGTAAACAGGATGGCTACAAAACTTGAGTTGATCTCAGGATCTTGTTAAATAACAAAAAATATTTTAAAGAAGCAGGTAAGTAAATAAAATATCTTTCATTAACCCATGCGCTTAAGAAGAAGTGATCATTTTTACATTATTTGTAGTCTTTTTTGAACTCCAGAAACGGCAATTTCAAATGGAAAGATAATGAGTAAAGATCTTACTCAGAGTCATAGATGTTTTACTACTGAATCCAGTTCCTGCAATACCAGGAAAATTTATCTTCAACATTGAGATGTTGCAATAAAGGGTAAAAGCCATTCGTTTGGTAGTTTTAAACGTAATATATTTGTAATACATTTTCTGAACACGTACTTGCAATAGTGATTTGTAGCAGCACCTAATGAATGAATGACAATTGTATCCACCCACCATTAAATTTAATTTTATGTCTGCTTTTGATAATAGGAAACCAAGTTGGGTTTTATCATTAACACTTAGAGAACAAGCGAGGAAGAAAAAAACATTTCAATCGTCTTCCTTGGGCTATTAGCATTGACGCCGTAACATATGGGTTCCCGTTGAGCATTAAATCATGTCCCATGTTCTTTACGCCATTACCATTGTATAGAGAGGGAGAAGGGAAATGTGGATTTGCTACAATTGCAAGGGCAGCAGCAGCAGCAGATGTCTGTTCGCTGTGTCTTTCCCTCTGTTTCAGCTCCCCCAACACATCTCTGTCTCTCCGTTTGATATTCTCTACCCCTCTACCACAGTCTCACCCAAACAGTGCGAATTGTAACACCAGTGACCGACCCATCTGCTTTTTGTCGCACATACTGGCTTTCCCAACAACTTAAACAGTTTCATTTAAAATTAAATACGAGAAAACGTTTATCTCAAACAGAATTTCTACTATTCACTCCCATATTTGTAAAAACACAAAGAAGACTTAACAAAATCTATCCTATCTGTGAGTTAATAACGAAATGATAACTCTAGCCTACGGACTATTACAAAGAAAACTTTTTGAAAGACAACGGTGTCTACAAAATCTCAGGGTACTAACGTTACGTTTTCCATTTATTCAGGACCTATGGTATTGGGTGTTGTCCTACATACATTTACTAGTACACGTTATTATTATCCTTTATCCAAGGACGGCAAGCATGATAATGTGTCAAATACCTAGAAAAGTGCAGTAACCGAGAACGGGGTGCCACGGTGGCTCAATTGGTAGAGCGCTAACCTCTGGTGCTAGGGGTCGTCGGATCGATCCCTGCTCATGCCATGTGGGCTTTGTGGTGGACAAACACCGTGTGCGTGGGTTTTCTCGAGGTTCTCCCGTTTCCTCCTACTTCCACCAATTCATCCC
Organism: Lepisma saccharinum; assembly: GCA_022664845.1. Lineage (NCBI taxonomy): Eukaryota > Metazoa > Arthropoda > Insecta > Zygentoma > Lepismatidae > Lepisma > Lepisma saccharinum. Next base: position 72,187 of record JAGDQP010002976.1, read on the forward strand.
ATCATCATTCATACGGCCTGAGCCATAGTTGCCTAAAGGCCTTAAAATAAATTCAAATTCTAACCGAGAACGGATTCTATGAGTACATTCTTCTGTTGTGATTCGAGTGATCTATTAATAGACAGCGCTGGTTGCTCAATTGTTGGATCACTCGCCGGCAAACCGGCGAATAAAACACCACGGCGAACATTTCTTCGGCACCAAACACTTGTTGACTTTCATTTATATTTCAAACATCGGTAGAAGAGAATACAGATTAGGCCGAGCAATACGTATGACCTATACGTGTTTTAGTCATCTCAGTGAATCTTTCCAACAACACCTTAACTTAACCACCTCCCTAGCCCTAGTAGTTTTTGAGTTTACAATATCTCACCACGAAACTCGAGATTCGCCCCCTGCAATATGCATGATTTATACGGGTTTGAGCTAGTCTCGCCGACACCTTTCCAACAACACCTCAACCATCTTTCTGCCCTTAGTTTTTCCTGATTTGAAAGTTTTCAGACGGACGGACAGAGCGATTGTATAGTATTAGTATTAGTATTAGTAATTACACAGTATTTGCTACTGAAGTGTAAGAGTAAAGAAATTGATTGTTGAGTAGATCTGTTTATAAAGCCATTTCAATTATACCTGCAGTACTAAGTTACAAAGGGTTTAAAGTATAATAACTTTTTAATGTCTTCTGCGCAAGAAACAAAATACTGTGGAACCCGGTATTCTTTCCGTAAATATATAATATCTCTCTCTCTCTCTCTCTTCTTTCTTTCTTTCTCTCTGTCTGTATAGCTTTCATTTCATCTTTCTGTAACTTCGATACAAATGAAACCAAAATAAAAGGAATCATAGAACTTTGAACAGTTTTGTTTCCGGGTTGACCCGTACAAAGAAAAAATGTCATCGTTATACGTATTTATTCTGATTATTTTCCAAAATTTATGGATTTATGATGTGAGTTTGAAGAATTCACAAGAATAAACGAATTATGCTTTTGGGAAATTGCAATTATTTTCACTGCAATACCCATTCAGAAACTTAAAATTGTCGCTAAAATATGCTCCCGTTGACGCATTAATATATTTTGATTTGCTTTTTTATATAATACTAACTCAATTTTCAACTTCCTGAGACAATTACTAATAGGTCATTAGTTTAAGTTACTCATTGCTTTTCAAGTGTATCAGACATTAGTAAGCGGCTGGAAGCACGTGGCTGATTCTTATCCTGGGGTAGGCAGCCCAACCCGTCTACGTACACTAAGCATTGATATACGTATTGACATAGCGTATGACCAGATGTTGGAGCTTAATTATATATATATATAAAAAAATAAACGTTTCTTTTTTATGTTGGAATAGCTAAACTGTAGTTACTTACCTACCAAGCTGTTTACTGTACTTTTTCTATTGACTGATATACAGTGGAACGACTTTACATTTCAAAACGCAGTAAGCATTTAATAAATATTTCTCTGCTGATAACTAACTGGGGAAGTTCCGGCAATGTATTCTTAATATGCTGGTAGTTTGACCAAGAAATAATCCGGTGGATTGCACAGAATGTAAAATAATTTGAGATGAAACACGTTGGAGTGTGAACAGCATCCTGTGACTTTATGAGAAGAACAAAAGGTATAAATGCTAGTCCTCCTAAATTGAAATGAGAAATATCTTAATTGGATATCTATGTACAATAAACATTCACTTACTTCAAAAACCATGGTCGAAAAAGTTCGTTCCCTACAATACGGCTTGATGAACATTATATATCATTTCCTGGTATATATATTATTATCAGTTCTGCTCAAGTAGATGCAACCTGCTATTAAATACCCATAAAAATGTATTAGATTTTAGATGGCATAATTGTAAAATTAAAATACGGATGATAGCAACACACAAGGAATGGGAAAAATAAATTTTGAAAGATAGTCAAGACTATTTACAATTAGATCATTATGCGATTTTAGAGAAGATTTCTAAAAAAAATCCTTCACAACAAATTACATGAAGTCGCTGAGAATGTTGTCAATTTTTATTCTTACATATTGTTTCTAAAAGTACAATACAAATACACGGGTTATATAGAAAGGACATTGGTTTTCTAGTTCTTGCAGGTCTTAGAGTGGTGTGAAAATGGAAGCTTTTTTTTATTGAGACTTCAAACAATGGAAAAATCATCGTTAAAGTGGTTGACATACTTTAGAAAGATGAGGGCTGACGCAGTTCGCTACCTCTGTCACTAGACAAAGAGAGGTGAGATTTTAGTCCTGATAAAATATTCTATATAGTGGTGTCTTTGCTAAGCTGAGTGTTCCGTGCAAATACAAAAGCTTGATATATGCCATAAGATAATCTTTACAGATAATACTCGTACATAAAAATGTATTATCAAAGTCATAAACATGTCAGTGAGTGCTGACAAAAACATAAGCAAACTGGCTGCGCATAGTGTTAGAGTTACGTTGAAAATTGGAACTGTAACGCTACAACTTTGATGAAGTTAACTATAAAAAATAGGAATTAGTAGATGGTCGAAAAGTTAAAATACAAAATAGCCTTTAGTTTTGATATAAGGCAGGAATAGAACAATAATCTGGGAAGAAAACCAACCAGGTCACCAAACGTATCTTTAATCCTGGTTAGTCATGCACGGAAGCTTTGGAAGTCACTTGAAACAGCAGCATCGGTATGTCAACATTGAAGGAAGTTGGCCTCGTAAAAGTTTGAGAGTAAACCCCTATATTATAGAATTACTGTTGAATGGAAAAATTGACATTCGCAACAATTTAAACAAATAGGCATATCGACACATGAGGATTATATGTCTATGTATAATCTACGTTAGAATTCAATAGTAGAAGATAGGACCATATAATCCTCAGGCATCGATATATTCAGTGATATACGGTATATGCGTGATGAACGTTAACGATTTTATTTAGAATTATTTACGTTTTTTGAGCATTTCGTAGCATGAAAATAGATTAAATGTTTGGCCTGATGTATTTGTTTTCCTGCCACGTGAAGGTGTAGAGAGTACCTCTTCAATACCCTCTGATTGTTTCTCTCTCTGTGAACACTCTTCAGTTGTTACTTTATCATGTATTAAACACATTACAATCTCTTCTTTAATATCAGAACTTGCTGAACAGAAGATGTTCTATAATGACAATCTTGCACAGTTGGAAGTTTCTTCAGATTTAATTTCTTATTTAAGTTGCCATAATTGTACAGCAAATAGTTTTGGTACGATACGATGCCAAACAATTACTAGTAACCTTCATCCTATAAACTAGCATTTGAATATTTTACTGGTAAGTTAATCCGTATATACCTGCAGTACCTTGTTAGTTACACTTCACTTGTGTCATACCGAACGAGGTATTCGTGTGGTCTGAGGTGTTATGCCGCGGATTCGAATTCCGCTTCAGGCATAGATGTTTGTGAATTTTAACAAGTTTTGAAATCATACAATTGTGACAGGTCGAAGTTAGATGTTACTAATAAATGTACCATACAAAATAAAGTTTACCAAAGATTTTCACTTGTATATAGAATAAAAAGACCGTATGAAAGAAACAAACCATTTCATTTTCAAAGCCATGCGCCTCACAGAACTGTGGTAATTGAACCCTCAAGATGATCAAATTGAAGTTGAACCCAAACCGAGTTACTGCTGCACTCAGCGATTCAGTAGACAAAAGGTATAATTTCAGTGCATTAATCTCATACGTTTTCTTGGTTTTCTAGCGTTCCGCTAGACGTGCGGACTCCCTACTGAATCAACGTCAGTTCACAAAATAAAAAACATTGCTTGGGCTATCAAGCATTGAAACGAAAATAATTAAACGAAATCAATATCGAGCTAGTCACCATCAATATTTCTAGTACCATTTTGCTCTTGTTTAAAAAAGGAGGAAAGAGAAAAATAATAAATGAATGAACAACAGAAAAAAAACTCAAATGAGGAACTTATATCCAAACAGAGGGTTTTCAAACCAGAACATATATTTTTCCCTCCTATTACATCAGATAAAAATAGCCTTTTACATACACACACAAAAAGTACCAACCAGTTTGGACATAAATGTACGAATTGGCTATAATATAGTGTATGTATATGTGACGTCTGGGGTGGGAGGTTGATGTTAGAGTCTGAGGAAGGGGGAAAGAGACAAATATTTATAGTATCATCATAAATCCTCCGTTTGTGCACCTGTATTTCCACAGAGCAACAATCCCGGAGTTTCAAACATTGCAAACACAGCATCCAAAGAATAAATGTGCTCTGGTAATTGGTGAACTGTAAATTATGGTAAACCAGGAACATTAATTCTCAACTGTTCATTCTGATATGTGCACACACACACCAAACACAATCACGTAACATGAAACTTGCTGTTTGCATGCTTATGGACAGAGGTTGGTTTGCCTAAAAATTTATTAAACCAAAACTCAAGAGTAAATTTAAAGTGTATGTGTAGATAGTAAACAATTTACGACACTATTTTTGTATATAAATATTGGGGAGGGCGTGTGCGACAAAGAAATATAATTCAGTTAAACAGTCCTCGTCTCTAGATAGTGCTATGAAGTTATTTTTTATTTTGCTTTACGCATTCGTTGTGACATATCAGTCTTACGCACTATGAACTGTGTTCTTTTGGATGGTTCCATAAAACTCTACAACGTTCTGAATATTAAAATATAAACAAGAAGGAAGTCACAAATATTTTTAGCTTTATAAATTCGTTTAAATACATTCAGTTGTCTAAAATACGTATAATCGTATAGGCTCGTATAAACTATGTGCTTCTTATAACTAAGTCAAATACAGTTCGGATTGTATAGGAAACATTAAAAAACATTTTTAAATCGATATTATATCCATAATAAGATACAGAATATAGTCCAGAACAACATTAAAAGAACTCAAGATCTGAAGGATGTGTTTACAACTCGAAGCGACACATAACTTAGTACATATACGTATATGAAGGCCATTGAGAGTTCTTTGGCTAAATTCTTCAAAATCTTTTGTCACATCTTCCCTGATTCTGTTTCCTTCATTTTATTGCTTCTACATACATTTGTTGTAATTTTCCATGTCGTGTCCAGCTAAGAGTTGCTAAATGTAAAGGATAGTATTTCCAATAATGCTCATATACTATATAGAAGACACTGGCAATGTTTACTTTGCACGCTAGGGTGACTACTTTGTTGAAACATAACTCACTCTTTAACCGTTAATTTTGAAATATTTATCTTTCAGTAGTATTGTAGTAAATCGACTTGATTACCTTATATGGCAATAGTTTTCCTCTCCAATTCCCAAGTAACGAATCCATACCAGTTCTCTCTAAAATTGGAATTGGTAAATCTTTTGCAATGACCATCCAATCCGTGCTCCAGATCTTTTGTTTCTATATTGTATATAATGAGATTTTTGCTTGAATTTTTACTTCTTGACTAAAACATCGATCACAGGATTCTATTTGAGAAGTTACTTTAAACTTTTGAATAGTTTTCATGTCTACAAGTTCCAGAATCTACTGATAAGTAAATTAATTCTAACTTTGATAACTGATGTTGGAAAAACTAATTGGTTATGAGAATCAGATATAGTGCTAACCCATAATTTGTCTAAATCGCCTTCGATTTGAATAGTGGAGATTTTAATGTGAATATTATATTCTTGAAATGTGTGCACTTCATTCGCTTTTATCATGGAATTTGAAGTTTTTTCATTACGTTTCTTCTGACAACATATCTGCAAATGACCACTTTTCTTAAAACAATATGCATATTTTACCATATGCAATGGACACTTGTTTTTCTTGTGATTTCCCCCACAGTAACGACAATTTTCAGCGTTGAAATGTTTGTTATTAAATCTGTTGTCATGCACTTGCCTTATATCTCCACTCACTTAACAAAGAACGATCCCTCTCTCTATCAATTCTTGTTGAATTGCTAAAGTTGAAGCTTTTTCATAAGTAACCTTTAACGCAGATTATAGTCAGAAATGCCATAGAACAACTGTGTTGTTAAGGCCGCATCTAAAAATAATCCAAATTTGCATCTATTTGCCTGTGTCTTAAGTTCTGTAAGATAATCTTTGATCGGTTAAACTTGATTCTGACATAGTCTATAAAATGTAAAACGTTCTGTTATCAGATTATCATTAACTGCGAATAACTGTGGTAGAACTTCCAGATTTTCTGAAAAAGACAGTTGACTCATGGCCTTAGGTGACACACGATCTTGAGTTTGTGCGTATATTTTCGAATTCACCGAAGTGAGTAGGAGAGCTGCATTTTCCCCTCTTTAATCTCTTGAACAGCACAATGCAGTTGAAACCTTTAAAAGTACTGTTCAATCCTATCTTCCTCAGGATGAGAAATATGGAATGCTATTTGTTCGCTTACCATTTTTTCTGTTAATATTTCTGTTAGTATCTATGATCTCGCTCGCCAAATACTTTCTTCTTGTAATCGTATATAGTTACATAATAATGCGTAATATATTGGTATTCAATTAGGTTTATTCCGATTAGTTAAACCTTAATTAGATCAATGAATGTTATGTAGCTGATTGGATATGCAACTACTATACGGAAAATAACCATGTATCTCTTAATGACTTCACAGCATTTCCATAAAACCACTTGCTTTAATACCAAACACTAATTAAAATAGATAGTTGAATATAATTGTCCACTTAATTCTCTTTGATATCGCAGTAACTATATATTTCATTTGATGCATACCATGACAATTTAACTGTCTTTAGAAGTCTTCCTTATACAAAGACAAAACAATAGTTCCTTAATTATTCTGTCAACATACCTCAACATATAAAACCAATCATGTAGGCACAATAACCTTTGATTATCGGAGTATTTTAACATCACCATTTCATAAATCAATTACACCGAAAACTTTGTCGATTTAGAATTAAAAAAAAAAAACTGTTTATATTCTGGAGAACATAAAAACTAAAACCGCAAGAGATTCCTGTTCCTCCATTGTTCGATGGACCACCGCCTGCTAAGAAATCTGCACAAGTAGTTAGTGCTGTTCAGTTTGCTCAAACTGCAGAAAATAAGAAAAACAACTCCAGTATTGATATTCTAACTTCATCAGAAACTGTACAGTCAATGGATACGGATGGTTTCATAGAATCTAAGAAATCAGCTAAACCTCGCACCTTTGACACTAAATCTGAAATTAAAACAATCAATCGCTACCAATTGTTGGAGTCTCAAGAAAATGAAGATCCTATTGACAATAAATTGAATAAGCCACCTGCTCTTTTCATATATGGCATAGAACAGAAATATACGTTCACAAGTATCAGCTACATGTAAAACTGCACCTAAAATCCGACATACTAATGACTTCATTTGTTTTCAAGCAACTTCACAAGAAGATTATGAACAACTTAAAACATACTGTCTGCAAACTAATGTTTAATTTACCACAGATGTACCCAAACAAGACCGGCCTTTTAAAATTGTAATCAGGAAATTACCTTTGGATACACAAACAGATGACATTCATCAAGAACTTGCCGTTCGTAACTACCCAGTCCAAGATGTTAAACAAATGTACCGCTGAGATCCTTCCTCACATCATCGGGTCTATATGCCATTGTTTTTAGTCACTCTCAAGAGAAACTTCAATATTCAAGAATTGTTTCAGCTTGAATACTTATGTCATTACCGAATAGTAATAGAACTATACCGACCCAACAAATTGCTGCAATGTTTCCGTTGCCAGCGTTATAACTATACTCAATTTACCTGTTTTATGAACCCAAGATGTGTAAAATGCGCTGGAGCTCATTTGTCTACTGATTGTACCAAAATTGAACGAACAACACCTGCCAAGTGTACAAACTGCAAACAAAATCACCCTGCTAATTACAAAAGATGTACAATCTACAAGAAATATAAAGCATTTCGTACTCCAGCCACTACTAGTCAGACTACTACTACTACTACTACTACTACTACTACTACTACTACTACTACTACTACTACTACT